>JAUZNK010016573.1:0-21955 GCA_035046665.1 Euphysa ruthae
TTTGTGTTTTTGGTTGATAAATTCTTTTGGATAGTTGTTAGCGATAAGAACGGTTTCGATATGTTGATATTCGTTGGAAAGTTCGGTTGTGGTCGAAATGATTTCTTTAGCATGAGTGAATAATGAATCGATGACGATGACGCTTTCTTTAACGGAATTAAAGTGACCTTAAAACCTTCAAATTTTTAATTGTAACTAGCCTGATAATAGGAGCAGCATGACTCCTGAAACGTCGCTCAATGAAATTTTATAACTCGTGACATGCGTTTTATATCTTTTTAATTATATTATAGCATCTTCAATTTTAAAGAACTGCACTGCCCATGAACTACTTGATTCGGTACCACACTCGCATAACCCATAAAACGTAAGCAGCAATTTCAAAATCTTGTCCACTGAAAATTCTTTTGTCCATTCTGTTCAAATTTTCTGTTCTAAATTTCTTCAATTTTCCCATCTTTAATCGTAGAATGACTAATCGGATTTTTTCACCAAAACTCTTTCTACATATTTTTTCTGTGAACAATCTCAACGACAAACCATTTTATCCTTCGGCTCTTATCTCTCTTAAGACTTTGTGTTCTTTCCAGTTTTATAGCTTTTTCTTTGGCTTTCGCAATTTCAAATAATTTAATTCATGATAAAAGAACTTCCTCCTTGTTTCATTCCTTCCTTATAAATGTTTGTCTACTTTGGACTTTGTTGAAACTTTGTTCTTTATTTGAAAATATAATTTATGAATATTGAATTATTTTGAATTATCTTGAAAATTTTGTTGGTCCCAATCTCCAGGACAAAAATTTGTCATATCTTTTTTTAGTTTACTAAAGTTTTCGCTTCATTTACCCCTCTCAAAATTTTTAACTAACTCTTCCATAGAATCTGCTATAAGAACCAAACCATCTGCAACTCCCATGGGCAGCATGTTCTGAACTCCATTGACAATGCATCTAAAATCAAAATAAACAACAAAGGACTAAGTACCGATCACTGATGTACATCAATATTCACACTAAATTCATCACTGAATTAATCATTTTCCCAATTACAACTTCTAGCAGTGGTGCACATAGACTGAACAATCTTAACTAGTCACAACCGTACACCTAATTTTTGCATAGCACATCAAACTGTCCAAAGATTACTCCAGATCTAAAATGGCAAAAAATATTTTTTTTATTTCCTAACTAATTTTCCTGAAGCTGTCAGAGTAAAAGTATCGCATCTGTTGTGCTGGAACAAAGCCAAGTTTATCAATATCAATTCTTTTACCGAAAAGCTAATCGATTACTCTACCAAAAACTTTCATTACTTGATCAACTAAGTTCAATCTTGTTTCTTCTTTTTAGAGCCTCACCTTTTCCCTTAAATTAATTAACTTAAACACTTGACTGCCAGTCTATTGGGATAACACCATCTTTCAAAATCTGATTGGCTAGATTTGTAATAAACTTAACTCCAGTGTCTAAAAATGCTTTTGGCATCTCTGCAACAACATTTGATACTCCAGCAGCCTTACCCTTTTTTATAATCTTAATATCCTCTACTTACTTTATCTTAATCTGGTGCTTCTACTGCATTAACTTCTGACAAACTATCCTCAACCCATTCAAACTTTGTGTTAAGTAACTTCTCGTAATAAATCTTCCGTAATAACTTCTTTTCCTCTTCTGTGCTAGCAAACATCATCATCTAAAACACCAACATCATCCACCACCTATATAATTCCCACATAAAAAATCCTGATAAAACTTCCTTTGCTTTGTTATCTTAAACATTTTGCTGGTCTTCCCAACCCAACATCAATAATCCTTTCTGCTTCTGATTTTGCTAAATACACTGCTGCTAAGTCCAATTTGTATCAAGATACTGCTGCGCAGTTTGAAAATTTCAAATATGCCATGTTTTCAAAAGTAAAATATAGTCTATTATGTCAAAGTTGGAATTTTCAAAAAATTTTGTAAAAAATATCCTTTTTTTCTATGGTAAAAGCTTCCAGATACTGTAATGATTTTTCTATTTTAAGAAAATAACCACCCAAAGCAGGGCTAGAAGCATGTAAAGCGTATAAGCTACCGCTGTGCCACTGCCGATAGCCAGTTTCTATAACTTTACAGTAAAAGTACTCATAATAATTAATCTTTGAGGTATCTATCTAGGTAAATATCTACATAGCTTTTGTTCTTTGTCAATATCATAATCAAATTTAGTTTGTACATACAAAAAATCATTGTTAGGCAATCTTCCTTTGAGTGTATACTTTCCTCGAATAATGGAGTCCACTTTGTTTTGATGAATTTGTGTTGTAAAAGCATGCTCTAGAATTTTGCATAATTATTCAGATTAAAATCCTAAGTAATCAATCCAAAAGTAACACATAACGGTTTTGCTTAACCATAATTTACTAAGCACATTACCGTCCTCAGATGAGATTTTTTGTGTCTCAAATATATACTATTGAGTTTCTTTTACAATATTGTTTCACCCGTTTTCTCGACCCTTTCCCCCTTTTACTCAGCCATTTCCTTGATCATTTCCTCCATTTCCGGATCGTTTTCCCATAAGTTTCACCTTTTAGTACCTACGAAAAAGAAATGCAGGATGATTTTAAATGGTTTAGTTTTTGTTTTCTGTTAGGAAGTCTGATAACAGGAATTTTTTT
The DNA here is from genome assembly GCA_035046665.1 of Euphysa ruthae. Classification (NCBI taxonomy): domain Eukaryota; kingdom Metazoa; phylum Cnidaria; class Hydrozoa; order Anthoathecata; family Corymorphidae; genus Euphysa; species Euphysa ruthae. The sequence goes on from JAUZNK010016573.1 coordinate 2,663, forward strand.
CAATTATTGTTGAAATAATGGGTAATAGTGATGTTGGCTATAATAGCAACGTTGTCTTAATTTCCGCAGGAGTTTATTTTGGTGAGCTCCAAAAAGAAAGCATTTTTGAGTTTTGAATTGACAGTTTCTAAAAAATTTTGTGCGTTTTTAATTTCACAAATAAAAATATATTTCTGCATTTGTGCCAAATTATTGGGGGTTTAGGAAAAACAAGACAAACTCAAAAAAAAACAACGATGCTTTAGTATTGAAATTATGTTTACAAAAAGAACAATAAGGTAAAATGAAGCTCTATTCGAACAAAGAAAAGGATCTACCAAATATTATGCTTCTCCTCTTGGTCTCGAAATTTCCTTCAAATTTATTGTTACAATAAAAGTTGCAAAGACAAGTGATGCACTTATCAAGAAACATGAAGATGTTTTTATGGAGAAATATCAGAGAAAGATTTTATTAAGGGATCTTTCAATGGTAAAGTTAAAGACATTTAACAACGTCAAGAACAATGTCCTCCTACATCATAAAAGTCAAAGAAAAGAAAAATCGACTTTCCACCACAGTCAAGCTAACTAAAATCCATCAGAAGCTACTTCAAGTGACATTATTGAAATAAGTTGATGAATAGGTCACTGTTACTCAAAATAACTGTTTTTGTCTTGTTTTAATCACTTACTGTATCACTTACTGTACTGGTAAAATCCTAACATTTCTCCTCAAAAAATTTAACACTTCTGAAAACTGAAAACAAAGTGAGAGTTAGAGACATTTTGATGACTTTGATGAAAAAGCAGAAAAAAGATTAACTTTGTGAAATCACAATTTGTAGAAAATTTCACGTCTTACAGATTTGCCGAACATTTTATCAAAAATTTTGTGGATTTTCAATTTTGTAATTTAAAAAAAAAAAATGCAAAAATCGCAAAAATTTAGACACGTGAAAATTTAGACCTTTAAAGTGATATTTTGGTTCTCTACTTGTATAACGGTTTGAACTGTGCAATTTTACAGCTGTCAAGAAATGATAATGTTGAGATAGAGGTTACATGATAGGTAAGTTTTTAATCCCTAAAAAAAGGCTCCAGTTTTTGTATTTTTACCAGCTATCTAAGAAAATGAGAATCTGTATATTATATTTATTATATTATTATTATTTATACTATTATTTATATTATTATTATTTACACTATTTTTTATATTATTATTTAATAAATTTATTTATTTATATTTTGGGCTATTACGTCTTTGTAGTGCTTCACTATTTGTAATGTGCCTTTGTTTTTGATAGCGTTGGATGTATATAATATCTATTCAAAATATTATATATAAAAAATATATATAAATATAAACAAAGAAAACTCCTTAAATATTACTGAACTAGATTTCAGATAAAAAATATATATATATAAACAGATCAAATAATATATGCTTTCTAAAATACGTCATTATGTTAATAGTAGTACTATTTGTTCACTTTATTTTGCTTTATTCTCACCTCATACGAGTTACTGTTGTCAGATTTGGAGTCAAAATGGTAGTCGATATTTAAATAAGATTTTAACGCCTCAATGTTCTGCATAAAGAATCATTAACTTCATGCCCTTTTGTTCTGACCTTTCTTTCAGTTTTCATAGTTCAAAAATTCCTAACTGATCTTGTATGCGTTTCAAACATATTGTTAGTGTTTAATTCTTTGTAGTTTAGTTTACAAAATTCAATTAAAGATTTCTACTCTCATAGTAAACATACCCACATCTTTAATACTGGCAGTAGTGAAGCCAATAAACAAGTCCTGCCAAAATTTAAAAGTACAAAATATGGTAAAAACGCAATGAAATACCATTGTGTCACTGAATAGAATAAATCTATCACTGAAATAATAATAAGTTCAATTAAAAAACTCTGAATTACAAAAATTTTTTTGATTGAAATAGAAAACAATTTAAAAGAATTATTCATAAACTTATATATATTTAATACAAACTTAGCTAAAACTAACGATTTTTGTCCTTTTTACAGCTTGTTTTTAACTAAGTATTGTATTATTTATTTTTTTAATTTTGGAAATATATAAATATGTACCTAATCATATTTCAAAAAAATTTGCATGTTTCATATTCCATGAAAATATCTTAGAATAATTGAAAAAAATTTTTACATTTTTTCATAAAAATGCAAAATTAAAGAATAAGACAATATTTTCACAAAAGATAAAAAGATCCAGTCATTTCCAAGACATTAAATCAATCATATTTAAAATTTGAGGGAAGATTTGGGCAAAGAAATACGTCAAATCCTTATGAGTCTAAAAGGTTTAGAATAATCATTTTGCTCTTTATCCAGTGATGAATCTTGGAGTTTCATTTTAGGTCAAATATTTGGTTTTAATAAATTGATTCTATAGTTTTTTTTAGTCAGTATTTTCTCTTCAGAATGGAAAATGAAATGACTTTTGTATACAGAAAAAATCACTATCAGGTTGTCATCTCATCAAAAGGTCTATTGACGTTATTAACGTTACGCTTATTGACGTTACTGACGTTACACTCAGGAAAAATAAAGAAATGGAGAGTTATTGTAGCATGCCTAATTAAATAAATTAATTAAATTTAATTAAAGAAGGTTTGCAATTTAAGTGTTACTTTTTAATTAATAACTTATGGAAGAGGAATGAAAGTTTAAAAAGTCATTAGGTACATACATTACAATTTTGCTCTCACGAGATTATGAAATAAATTCAGTGAACATGAATAGAAAGGGGCAATAGTAGAAAAACAGGAAACAAAATTAATATGGAAAAGATTTTGGATACTTTTAATCACAACAATAACCGTTTCACAGAAATACTCCAAATAAAATTCCAAACAAGGACAATGGAAACTGAAGATGACACATTTAATTGCAAAAACCTAGAGAATATGGGAATAAAATCAGAAGTTAGATGACTTCAACAACTTTATCCACCTTATACAACAATGCAAAAGTGGGGACATCCAGTATAAATTACAAAATAAGCTATTTTTTCATCTCATTACAATAATGTAAAGGGAGGAAGATGTATTTTCAGTTTGTACTGACAGCAAAGCAAGCTTCATTATTAAAAGAAAGGAATATACATATTAATGAAAAGTCTAAGGTTCCATTTAACAAGTGATATTGAACTAAAACAACTTGAGATGCAAAAAAAGAATTGTTTGAAATTGGACAGAAGTGTATTGCTATGAAAAGTGAGACGGGTGAAAGGAGAATCATACAGAGTAACTGTGTCAAGGTAAATTGGCTACATGGGAAAAAGTAGAAACCTTGCTATATTGTCTTCAATATGCTGCATTGCAATAACAAAATCAGATGACAACCAGCAACAAAGAGCGAAACAGACATCACCGAAAGTAATTGCTAGTGAACAAAACACCACCTATTAAAATCAAGATGCATTCCTAGTCAATGACGAAAGCAGAGAACTAATATTTTGTCTCCTTAACAGCTTTTTAAAGGTGGAAAATATCAATCAAAGTCAACATGAATATTTAAGAGTAAATAAAGTTTATCCGATCCCGAGAAATCTTGAGACATCTTGTTCCACCATGGTTGGGCAGAGTGTGACACAATTTAACAAAGTAAATTATCTTACCAATCTCCCCAAACCTAATTTTTTTAACGTTACTTTTTTTTTTTTTTTTACTAAACATAATAGCTTCAGAGTTCTCCTTATTTAGTATAAAAAAAATTGTACAAATCAAAATAACATTTACCTTTTATTCAGATTTAACAAATTCGCATCTTTAACTGTACCTAATCATTTTGAAGTACGCCTAGAAAAGCTCCCACCCACTGAAAGTAGTCTGTGTTTTCACAACTACCACGTTTACCTGCAGCTAATTGTTCAGCAGACCTTATATTATTATTTTTGGAACTAACTGACTGGGGTTGGAGAAGCATTAACGAAAGATTTGCAGTCAAAATTGATACTCCACCAACATCTGAAAGGCAGGTGAATTTCACAAGGTCCAACAGTAAAACATCACCAAAAGATCTGTGAGTTAGGAATTTGTGTAGTTGCAAGAGGAACAGTCTTAAATATGTCACTTAGAGTGGTGATTATCATAAAAAAAGAAGATGGGAATATTTCTTATCTTTTAGAAGGCATATAAAACGTTTATGCCATATATCATAATATAAAAGCCAATTTTTTTTTTTCATCAATCGCAGGGAAAATTTTTATAAAAGAAAATTGAAGAAAAATACAGTCAGTAAGTTAACAAATACAAGAACTTTTATGCCAAATTTGTCCATATTCTAATGTCCATAACTATGTAGTGTAGACTATTTTAAAGAAGGTATAAAAATTATTAGGATTTGTTACATTTTGTAAAACGAAATATGATGAAATATATAAAATATTATAAGTTTTCTACATGCACATGCATCCTCAGATTTCTCATTTCTTATGAATTTTTCTCATTATCATTCTCATCATAAAAATTACCTGTACAAAATTATTGCAATTTCATTGGTGAATAAGAGAATAAATGTGACATTTTTAATATTTTTATCTGAATTCAATTGTGCTTGAGGAATATATTATAACAAAAGGCTTTTAAAGGCGCTATTACTTGATAATATATGTTGCAAGCATATACAGAAGTTAAGAGGAAAACGGTGCTTACAAAATTTTTTTTACTATAACTTTACTCAAATCACAACAACAAAAACGCATATATTTTTTTACTTTTGTTTTAAAGTTTAATGATTTTTAGAATTTATTGTAAATGAAATAACAAATAAAATTCAACAGTTAAAACTACTCATATTATAGCTGAAAAAATTTTCATCGTACAGTTTCTGGCAATTTTTCTTGTACTAATGTACTTTTTATAACTTTATTTATTATGAAATTTCCATCTAATTTACATTATTTCTATTGTTAAAATTTTTCCATAATTTTATTACTGAAATAGCTGTTTTATAATTTCTGCCTAACTATTTTCGTATTTTCGTGTTATTTTTCGAACAAAATTTATTGCATAACTACAACCCAATTATCCACACGCCGATTTTATTTATGATAGTTTATTATTATAAAATTTCTGTCAAATTACATTTGTAAACATGTTATTTCTGACAAATGCATGAGTATGAAGAACTAATAAACAAATCATTTTATTAAAGTTTATATTCTCCGAAATTAAAATATACATTATCTCAATATATCTGATTAACACCAAAAAAAAGTTTTAAAAGTATAAAAAAATAAAAAAACTTAATTTAAAAAAATATATAAAGTAAACCATATAATAATTAAGTAAACAAGTTCTTGGGTCTATTTACACTTTATACAAAAACTAAAAATAAAAAAACATCTAACAAATTTCAATAAAATTCAGTCAAAAATAACAATTTTTGGGAAATGGCTACATTCAAATGCAAAAAAAAAAGTAACTAGAATAATATTTCCAAAAATTAAGCCAAATCCCAGCAAAATTTTTAACCTATTTCTTGAAAAATATCATTTTTAACCAAGTTTGATAAATTTTGGGCCCTGGTAATAAGCACTTTCTGCAGGTAGCCATATGGATCCAAAGATCCCTCTATTGGTCCTTTTATAGAAAATTTCAAAAAAAGTCAATGAAGTGAATTTGAGAATAATTTTAAAATTCTGATTTTAGGACTAAAATAATTGTATTTGAGAATGTTTGGGTCCAGTACTAAAAAACCAGTTCTTTTCGAAAATCTAAAACTGTTAGTTTCATTGCATTATGGCCTTATGCCATGAATGAATTCGGCCTTTACAGAAGTCCAAAGAGTGCTCTTAAGAAATGAAATGAAATTCTAACTGCCCTAATAGTAAATAAGAAAGTTAGCTTTATCACAAAAGCAAAAAAAACCAAGGTAAGTGAGGTTTGAAAACTGAAGTAAATTTGACTATAACATCTGCATGTAAATAATGCTAGTGCGATTTCTTATTTCAAAATCTTTTTTAAGGAAAACGTAAACAATTACAGAATTTTTTTTTTTTTCAAACCTCTACTTTCTCCTCCACTAAAAATCTAATCTGACAATCTGACGAGTCGGAAAACCCAATTTATTTTTTACATTACAGAGAAAATTAACACAATACAGACCACTGAACTACTCAAAATTCAAAAGCTATTGAAAATTAATTAAAATTAATTAAAGCTAATGCTTTTCAGTTTTTATGTGCTTACAGAGATATTTGAAAGCTACTTCAGAACTACATCACAAATCAAATTCAATCTGTATGATATTCAAAATCTTCTGATGATCGTCAAAAGTGGAAATCAGAACATCACTCGAAATTAAAGTTTCTGTGCTGTATGATTTTTTTTTTAAACTAGATCGATTAGGAATGGAGAGATTATATGTTAATTAAAACCACACACATAAAAAAATTCCCAAGAGAAGGAAGATTAACTTTACTGTCGCAAAAAAAGAGAGAATATAAATTTAATTTGCTTTATACTGCATTTCCAAAGCAATAAAAGTTATTAACAACGTCATAAATTAGTTTTAAAAAAAATTTTTTGTCTGAAAGAGTAGATATTAAAAATCTGATGGAATAAAAATGATGGAATAAAAAAATTCTTGTGAAAGAATAAATATTTAATATATTAAGATTATTGCCACAAATTGATTTCTCTACCACTGTTTTCTGCAATTTGATAAAAAAAACTGAAAAACAAATATCGGCGTTTGACAAATAATGATTTCCAACCCTAAACTAACCAGAATAAATAAATTCATTTATTAGAAAAAATCACACAAAATAGTAAATTGTTCACCACCACTAAAATATAAAATATTTTAAAAACTGCAATGAATATTAAATTTCCAGAATAAAAAGAGATAGGAAAATCTCCTCAGATCATTTAAAATAGTTAATAAATAGAACCCAACAGAATAAGTATAATGACAGCACTATTTGCATGCGTATTTATATGTACATGTACAAGTGCAAAATTATTTTTAATGTCACCTAGTTGAACAATAAAACATTAATTTATTCCAAGATTACTAAAGAAATTTAATAGCAAGTCAATATTGAAACAAGCCATTCTTGAACTCTAAGAGATACTTTCAATACAATCGCTGAAAAAATTTACAATAGCAAATCAAGATAATTTGTCACATTTTAGATGACCAAATTCATTAAAATTATGAAATTTAGAATGACTTCCCATGCAGTTGGAAACTTGTACCCAGAATTCGTGGCTATACAAGCTGCTAAATAAATTTTAGATATTCAGAACAAATAAATTTTTTTGAGGTTAACAATATTTTTTAGACTACATAAAAGTTTTTAATTGAGATATTTAAGCAAAATTTAAAGCTAAATTTATAATTTATAAATCAGATTGGAAAATTTTTGAGTTAATAAGAGCTGCAAATTTAAAACTACAATAAGTTTCATATTTTGCAAATGCATTTCACGATGTTATTTGTTATTCACTTTAATTCTACGTTAGTCTAGAGAATGATTTTAAGAATGCGCTTTATATAAAACTAATAAAATGGAAATCTTTTTTTTTTTTTTTGTGACTAAGGTTTACATAATTCTGAAAAGCTAGTTGGAAAATGACATAAACACTTATTATAATGAATGAAATAATACAAAATCCATGTTACCTAAAACTTCTTTCTTTGACGACATACATTCTCAAGTTATATGAAAGACTTAAAAAACTTAAAAACACTTGAAAGAGAAATATATATAACATATTCTAAGTTTCTGCCTAAATTCAATCACAAATAATATTTCAATTTGTGAACAGAAAAATCCACCGAATTTAATTAACTCAATTAACAATTATCTTTTTTTTGGACATGTCTAATCACTCTTATAATTTAAAAGTCAAAACTTGTATGAAATCAAATTTAATCACTTCATCACATTTAGCCACAAAACCACAACACAAACTATACGTGGAAATAATATAACATTGGCTGATCTATAAAAATTTCAATGATACCTATTAGTATACTTGCTCCATCCATATTTGAAATGGCATTAGTGATGAAGCCACAGCTAATATAACCAAATAAATAAACAGAAATAATTTTTCCTATATTTTGGAAAGTCTGAAACCATACCACAAGGCCTGCATATAGATTTATATGTCGGCATATAGATTTATATGTCTAAAAATTAGTATAAATTACTAACATTTAAGCTGAAATTTGTTTTTTTTTTAAACACAATTATTCAAAATTATTTAATTTTAATTATTTAACTATTCAATTATTAATTTAATTTTTCAAAATTAAATTATAAAATAGTCTAGGATGAGTTATACATATGTACATTTTGTCACCGGAAAAGTTTGCCATAGAATTGGCAACCAAAAACACTACAGTAATTGCTCTTCTAGGATTAATTGTAAAAGTATTTGTAACAGACTCAATCTAAGTAATTTATAAATTTACATTTCAAATATTATTACCTAATACAACTTTCATTGTTACAAAAATGCTTTAAATTTAAAAATATGTTTTTACATTTAAAAAGTTATGCATGGATTGAGTCTGCATATGTAATTGGGAAGAGACCTTTATGGGTAACTTTTTCCCCGTACAACCAATGTTCAGCGACTTTCTTGCAGTTGACCAAAATATCACCAAAACTTAAAGACATTTCTTTGTCATTGCGTGCAGTAAAGTCGTAGCGAGCAATCATCTTATTTTTTGTCTAATAATAAAAAATATAACAGGAATAATGCACCTTTAAATTTTAACACTAGTATTAAAATATCTCATTTAATTTTAACTGCCACCACTTCCCAGGAAAACACTCTGAAATTCACCATCTATTCATTTCTCACCCAGAAAGTACACTAGAAAAAAATCCTGACATTAAAGCATTCACAGCTAAGCTTTCCAAGCTCCCAGAAATTTTCTGAAAATAAACTTGAAAAAATTACAAATATTTGAATGAAAAAGGACTAAGCTTGCACATGCAGAGAAATAGTAAGAATTTTCAGTATTTTAAAATTTCTTGTAAAAAACTAAAGGCTGGAAAAATTTCTTAAAAATTTTAATAAACAGGGAACATAAATGAAATATTTGAGAGTACTGGCTATTTAAAACAACAACCTACCTCATCAATATTTGAGTGTGGAACACGTTTCGGTAAATCTTCAATGATTAGAACATTCTGCTTGTGTATCAAACCATTTTTTCCATTTAAGTTTCCATAAATCCATTCATTATTTATATGCTGTACAAGAAAAACCATATCTCCCTTATTCAAAGTTAACTCATCATCACCTGCTCCAAGATGAGAATGTGCGACCAAGCAACGAGGACCTGTTATATGATGAGAAGCGCCAATAAAATCATCCTAAGTATTAAAATATATTAAATCTACTAGTACACAGAAAGTTTATTAAAAAAAAAAGTAGATTAAAATGCTACATGGGTTAGCACACTAAAAGACATTATAAGAAAATTATTATTTGACCATACTTTTGATTATCTTCTGCTTCCATCTGTGATGGTAAAATAAATAATTGGAAAATTGGAAGTAATAGATGTTTGAATTAAAAAGAACAACTTTAGCTTGTGTCCCTTTGAATAGGGACAGAAAAACTTCTGGAAAAAAAAACTAAATTAGGCCCAAAATCATTCATTTTAGCCAGCAAACAAAATTTCTCTACACCCTAATTCACACCCCAAAATAATAAATCCCAGTTAGACTCCACAATTCAATGGCTGTAGTGGATGGACAAAATAGATATCATATTCCAAAGAAATAGATAGGTATACAGTAGGTACATTAAAAATGACATTTAATAGGATACAGATGATATTTACTATTGGAAGTAGTTTTTCCTACAGCCATGTTAGGTAGGAAAAAGAGAGGATTTATGTGATAATAGAATAATTCATCTAACTGATTTTAAATAATTACCACAGGTGAAGTTGAACAAGATCTTTGCCTTTGCTTTGGCGGAGGAGTTTGAATAGGAGTTGATTTTTCGTATATTGTTTTAGATTCTTCCTGTGATATTGTATTAAATCCAAGTAATGCATCAACATCAAGTGGTGATGACAATGGTGGGGGTGCAGGTGATCCTGGGGGAGATTGACGTTTCCTACGAAAACTCATTGATTTAACTTTTCGATGCTTTGATTTTTCAGGGTTTTTATTGTTTGGAAATGATAGTGGGCGTAATGCATTTTTACCTTTCCCTGAGTGGGCATCATAAGGCTCTTCTGAACCTTGACTACTACTCGATTCACTCTTTCGCATCGTTAAATTCTCACAAGCATGGCCATCTTGCTCTGGTGCAATGTTTTCCTTTGATTCATCTGCCGCTTCAACCGTAAATTTATCACTACATAGACTTTCAGAGTCAGACGACCGAAGACCGTCTCCTACATCAATAAATGTTGCAGATTTCTGTTGATCATCAGAATTAAGAGATTCCAATCGTGAAGTAGAATTTTTTTGAGGCTTAGGTTTAACAGGAGGAGGAAGTTTAATGTTTTTTTTATTTTCTAATATGTTTATAATATCTTGATTTGAAAAAGCTTCAGCATCAGATGATAGTCTATTATTGGTATTATGTCTGTCTGATGAGGATTTTTTTAGTGATATGCCCTTTGCCTTATCTTTTCGAATTTCAGCCATTGGTTCAGTTAATGACCGTTTGTATGTATACCTAAGACAGGATATAAAGTGAATAAATTTTAGTAAAAACCTTTATTTTCTTTTGTCAAAAAATCTTAGATATAATTTACTTCAACATTTAACCAAGCCTTGCTTTGAAAAAAAAAAAAAAAGAAAGTTGACTGCTAATAACTTCCAAAAAAAAATGAGTAAAAAAAAAAATTCTTTTAAATCTAAAATAGTAAATTTCCTTCTTTAAGATGTGCTATAATTTCACATAAAATATAGGTGAGTTTACAGTGCTACGCAGTTTTCTTCAGTAATTTAAATACAATGCTTGAATAAAAATAAACATTTCATGTACTCAAAAACCTGACAGAGCAAGAAAAATATAAAAATTAATGTAGTTTCCATAAAACCCTAAATGGGACAAAAAACAAACTAATTATTGTTAATTATTAAACCGTTTATTTGCAAAAAAAAAGTTTTAAAGTACAAATTTTGTGAACATTTCCAAGTTGAGTAACAATTTTATGTAGCAACCAAAAATTCTAATACCTGTATGAAATTTTTTATTATTATTGCATATACTTAACATATATTTAGAACATAAAAAAACTAAATTATAAACATTAGAGAAAAAATTTACACTCATTCAAAAGTCTGTTTGTTAACATTTAAGATCCCATAGAATAAAATGGGAGTTTATAAAAACATTTATAAAATATAAATAGATACTTTTGCTGAAGCTCTGGAGGAGCTAGAGGAGCAGGTCGACTAGGTTGAAGCACAGAATTATTCCCATCTTGACGTGGAACTAGTGGAGATGAAGCAGGAAATGAATTCTTTCTATCTTGACTTGGAGATTTCTTTGGAGGTGTAGGTGCTCCTGGAGCAAGCCTGTTATTTTTTGGAGAATTTATTGTAGGTAAAGAGGGTGCTGGACGACATGGTGAAGGAAGATCTGCAGCACGAGATTGGGAAGAAAAATCAATACTGTCTGGCCGAATAGGTGAATCAACAGGTTTTGGAGGAGGGAGCCCCTTTGGAGGTGCAGGGACAAGAACTTTAGATGACGGATCAATGGCAGAATTAGCTTGATACATTGCATGGTCATCTTGAGCTGTAGAAGAAATAGTGGTAGCAGATATTAGAGTAACTTCATGTCTAGAAATAGCAATATAATATTTATAAAACAAAACACATGGCTCACTCATGTCGGTATAAAAAATTTGGTCACTGAGTCCATCCATAATTTTTTTTTTAAATAAATAAATCTCCATTTAAATTTGATAAATCCTCCATTTATTTTTTAGTTAAATTTTTAGGGGGAATTTTTAACGTTTTAAGTCTAGATAACATTGACAAACTTTTTTTTAATATTTTGTCAACAAGAAAAGTTTGAAAATCTCATTTCTTAATTTTCAAACATACAAATGACTTGTAATCTATAAATGCTCGATTTCATTCACTAAAGCATGCTGAAATGCATTAAAAGTCCCTCACTATATTTTCACCAAAGAAGGTCTTAAAAAAAGTCTAAGAGCCTATAACTGAAATTTTATCTTTAACTAATTATGTTAGAATTGTATTAGTCATAGTATATCACAACAAAAGAAGGGTAGCAGGTTCGTATTACATTAACATACAAAGAGAAAAATTGTAAATAGCTATTGTTACCTAGCTTATTCCTCCTGGAAAGTGTTTCATCTTTATGGCGCTAACTCTAATTTATTTCTCAGTTACTTTATCACAAGTTTGATATAGTTTTGGATTTAATTCTTTTATTTGATTGGGTTTGATTAAAACAATACGCACACACTTTTCAGAGAGCTCATGTAATAAAACTTATAACTTATAACTTTCAGTAAACTTTATAAAACAAACAAAAAAAAAAACTTACTTGCTTGCTTTTTTTAACCTTTTCATTTTTTTATTTCTTTTATAGCTGATACATGTCCCTATAAGCATATTGGAAAAGCAGTTAAAAAGGCTCTAAAACTGCCTACATCATTTTAATACCAGAATATAAATAATTTAAAACACAAAATATTCATAAAACAAAGAAATCAGTAGTGCCATGATTCTTTTGGTTATAACAAGTATATTTAACTAATCCTATTATAGGATAAATAGAAATCTATTCTGAACAGCACCACTTATATACTGATTAAAAGCAATTCCTAAACTAAATTTACAACCCCAATGCCAACTTCAACAAAACTTTCTTCATATACAGACAATAGACTACATACTTAATAAGGTGAAAATAAATAGATAGATAGCAAAAGGTTGGTGTGAAAATAAAACTGAATAGCCATTATTGAAAAATCTATTAATAAACATTGTGGAAGTATAAATTGCCTTCATTAAACAAAAAGATCGTACTGCATTACAATTCCACGTTATTTTAACCACTATTCCTAATATTTTTACTATTATTAATTTTGCATTAAGAATTATCTTCTTACAACTAATATGGATTATCCTTCCTACTTAGAGTTCTCTTACAATTTATCATATTTCAATTATCTTACAAAATAATAACCTCCTTGAACTTAAAATATGAATGTAAGAGTTGAGAATTTTATATTCTTGAAATATCCAAAAAATTTAAAATATTATTTAATATCTGAATACTACACTGGTAACCTTTACATACTTTTAGTGTAAAAATTATTCTAAAACAATTTCAGGGTAAACCTATTAACTAGAATAGAACATAAAATTCATTAGTAAAAAGCAGTACTTTATTACAAACACTTGCTGATGAAAAAAACAAGCATCCAAACAATGCCATATTTAATAATCAATACTCAAATGTAAATTAGAACAATATTTTTAGATCTTGAGAATGATTGCATCTCTCTTAATTTAAATTTGAATTCAAAAATGTGCTAATATGACCCATTTTGCACCATGCCCCACCCTATTAGAAACAATACCGAGAAATGAAACACTATTTTGCAACTACTCATTAAAAACACAATGATTGCTGTCAGCAACAAATAATAATGAGAAGCACTACTCTCTACAACACTCTCTAACCAATTTGACTGTATAATCATATCCATTTGATAACTGTTAAGATTACTAGCTGCTATCTTGAGTCTTAGAAAACACAAATTTAAAAACAAATATTCAACAGTAATAAAAGTTTGCTGCTTTTAAAATCATCCTATTATGATATCATGATATGTTAGCCAACTAAAAGGTTTAAGAAAATCTAACCAAGAAAAGCAGATCAAGAAAAATTCATAATAGAAACTAATTTAAATTTTTATTAGAAAAGGAAATATTAATATAGACATGACATGTTAATTTTAAGACAGATTAATGTGTTTCAAATTATGCTTTAGTAACCACATTACTTATTCATTGAAACCTGAGTCCCTTTTTTAATTTTTGAGAGGATTTTCCAAACAAAAGTAAAAAAATATTTTTTTGGAGATTAAATAGGATTTCTTAAAGCTTTGATTAAAATCAACCATTATTGTAAAAAAGTAAAGACTGAACATGACAGCATTTGATTAATTATTTGAGTAAAGTTTTACACCAAAATGCTCTTTCTAATTTCTAACATTAACTTATTTATGGAAACATAGATACTGGATCTATTTATTGTAAGACCATACCCTAGAAAACTTGTCAAATAAGGCTAATGGTTATCCCATAACCAAGCGAACTATTTTTGCCAGATATTAAACTGGTGTTTGCGTGTGAAATAAACAATACGGAATAGCAAACACTAGCAAATAATTGCTTTTCAAAAAGTTCTCAAATGAAAAGAGAAAAGTGCAAGTCAACAAAAAAAGTGCACTTTCATTTATTAAAAAAACAATACAAAATTTATTTCTCAAGAATATAATTTTAAACAAAATTTGAAAACTTTTTCAGATAAAAAAAAATTAGTAAAATTTAATTTTTTGAACTAATTTTTCGGGAACTGAGATAAAAAATTTTCAAAATGGTTGACATATCAAAATAATCAGAAATAAAATTTTCTAACATCAAAAAAATTAGTGGTGCATTTTTAGCGGAGCAAATCAAGAAAATCTTAATATTGTAAGTTTTGAACCAAATTTGACATGTCTCAGGATCATGGGGACATGGCTAGATAAAATTGTCTAGCATACCAAAATATTCAACAACTTTTCACAATAAATCAACTTTTATCAAAAGCTTTCAAATGAACAAGCAAGCAATCATTTATTTAGTTACATACAAAAAAATTGATGCTTACATCCTAAAGGGGAATTTTTAAATCTATATATATGTTTAAACAAATTTTTATGATATTTCTAAATAAGTGTGAAAAATAATTAACCAGGAGTTTTTTCTACAAACTTTGAATCCTTTGTTGGTATTTAATCCTCTAACAATGTTTTTTTTTCACATTACATTCACATTATTTCTACAAGCAAACAACAACCAAGTATTTATTAAAGAAAAAAAAAACATTAAGATTTAAAAAGAAAATTAAATTTCAACTTACAAATAGTAGGAGTCTTTAATAGGTCAATTTTTGTGTTTGATCAATAGATTACCATTTGTGTAGTTGCTAATAACAATTAATATCCTTTAGAGGTTCTTTTAATTTCCTGTTATATATTTTATTTAAACTGGAAAAAAAAACCATTTAAATTATTTTTATATTTTATTGCAATAAACGTTTAAAATACATAGTAAATTGAAATATATTCAATGCAAAACCTTGTTTGTTTAAAAATATTAAAACAACACAAATACTATAAAAAACTAAAGAATTTTCTTGTATTGATATTTGCTTTCATAACAAATTAAATATGCAAGCTATCCTGGTTTCAATTCACATGGTGGTTTATTTAACAAAGCAAAACATAACATTGGACTCACCCTTTTCCTTTAATTTTCTTGAAGAATTTTTATTCTCACACTTAAAAAAAATAAAAAAAATTTACTTTACATTGACTTCCTTTTTATATAACTATGAGGAAGATTTCTTTGATATTACATGCATAAATAAAACTTTTATGCTTTCACTTCCTTAAAAATTTATGGAATGTGGAGCTTATCAACCTTATTTTGTTTTATATCAGCATCTTCCATTAAAAAACTTTCAAATCAAGTTATTAAAACATATTAAAATTGAAATTTTAGACTCAGTTACATGGCTTTTGAGAGCTTCATAGGGTAGATCTTTTTAAAAATTACACATTAAGGACACAACGTTTCTATAAATGATTTTGAGAGGGGTAGAAAATTTTCAAACTTTTTTTTTTGTAGGTAAACAGGCAGAAAAGAGGAAAAATTTTTATCAGAGGAAGTTAAGATGATGGGAGTTTAATCATAAAAGAGACTGGCCAGACATGAGGTAGCTTATTTAGGAAAGATTTCTCAATTTAAGTTACTAGAGATTTCTCATTATAGGTTATTACAGATTTCTCATTATAGGTTCTAGAGATTTTTCATTAGAGATTTCTCATTACAGGAACTATTAATAAAAAAAAGAGAGATTTTTTTATGAATAAACTGAATGACAATATAGGTATAGGAGTTACAAAAACAAAAAACCCATCTTCCCAATCCAATTTTTGTAGGTAATAAGTTTGTTTTTGATCATCTTCAAATTACTAATACCTTTAAAAAATTTTTTGGAAATGTTTCAATCAATCTTTCAAATCTCCTTTTAAAAGAATCAAATATTTATAACAGCCAAACAACCCTAAATTTTTATGGCCAAATGAACATTTCAAAGGAATTTGAATTATCAAGGGTCACTGAGGATGTAGTTAAAAACATAATTAACGATTTAGAACCAAATAAGTCACCAGGGTTTGATGAAATATCATCTATGTTCTTTAAGGACGGATGTGCTTCTATTTTAAGACCACAAATAAATCTTTTTATCAGGACTAAGACTTTTCCAGATAATGATCGTTATTATTAATTGCATCCAAGATTTTTGAAAAAGTAATTAAAGGTCAAACTAGAAAATTCGTTGAAAAAGAGACCATTAAATATAAATTTCAATCTGGATTTTGAAAGGGTTTTTCGACAGACACATGTTTGTCATATCTTAATTACAGAATTACAAAAGGTTTTGAAAAGGGATGTCGAACTGGAATGATCCTTATAGATCTCCAAAAGGCCTTTGACACAATAGATCTCAATATTTTTCTTGAAAAACTGAAATACATGCGTTTTTTGCAAAATGTAGTTATCTGGTTCAAGTCTTATCTCTCAAATAGAAAATTTAAGCTGAAAGTTGATAAAGAACTTTCTGATGAAGCATTAGTGAAATGTGGTGTCCCTCAAGGGTCAATAATTATAACTCTGTAAAAAACCGCTTTTTAAATATTTACATATATATACATTTTTTTTTTTTTTTTTTGATTATTTACTATGCTTTGGCTTAATCTGTTTTTGTGTGTGATGTATAATGGGACCACAATGGAAATATTGTTGTGACAAACAATTTTTGTGCCTATCCTTGCCACTATTTTAATGTTTATTTTTTTTTTTTATTTTTTTTTTTTTGTTTTCTGTTGTCTTGTAATTTTCATAGCTAATGTACATTTGTTTGTGGCAGAATAAATACTTACTTGCTTACTTAGGTTACTAGAAATTTCTTAAAAATTCATAAAAAGTTGTTTACGGATTTTTTGATTAATTTTCTAAGTGCTTCAAATGCTTCGACAAAATTCTTCAAATATCACCATCATCATCGCCGTCATCATCGATGGCAAATA
Organism: Euphysa ruthae; assembly: GCA_035046665.1. Taxonomy (NCBI): domain Eukaryota; kingdom Metazoa; phylum Cnidaria; class Hydrozoa; order Anthoathecata; family Corymorphidae; genus Euphysa; species Euphysa ruthae. Next base: position 20,018 of record JAUZNK010016573.1, read on the forward strand.
AGTCAGTCTTTTCTTTCTTTTTTCATTTATGTCAGCATAAACATCACTTATAATTCTACTTGTAATTAATAAAGCCGTTGATTCAAAATTCTGCAAAATTTCTCACTAAAGCTATATCATCTGTATAGGATAACTCTTATAAGCAATTTTATCTAATCTCTCGTAACAAAACATCCATGGATTTAACAATTAATATACTCCTACCTGAACAAGAAAGTTTTTACTAAATAAATTTTTAATCCTGATTCAAGGAATCATACACACAGCCTAGCTACACTACATAGCCATTCTTCTAAACTAAGCTTTCTCCAAAGTTGCATCTTGCCTATCTGTTGTCTGATCAGCTTCTCAATGACTCTCCATCACTTTTAAAAACTGTTAATTTTAAAATTAATAGGTTCTTCTTTCTAAAGCATCACCTTTAGCTTTGTAGCAATTTATAATTATGCTAGGCTTCCAATCTATAGGTATCACACTTTCTTTTATGATCTGACTTATCAAATTTGTAATAATCTCTATTACAGACTTTTCTACAGCTCTAATCATCTCTGAGACAAAACTAGAAAGCCTTGCAACATTTCTATTCTTCATTTTCTTAACTGCATCTCTAACCTTATCATTATCAAACCCTTCTCTTTGTTAATGTACCTTTAGGCTTTACTGCTGGAGTTATCATATCTCTACACTTTCTTACCCAGTTATTCTCCTCCATTCTCTGAAAATGGCCCAAACCAACATAACCTCCTGATATGAATAACATCTAGTCTGCTACTTACTCAAATGAACTTTTCCCGCCTCTCAAACTACTCTTACACATCCAGCTAACCATTCTCATGTCAATCCTTTCTAAGCAATGAAAATCTCCGTGCTTCAACGCCTATGTCTCACTTCCATAAAGTATCACACTTCCCACACAAGCTTCATACAACCAACCTCTAACTTGAATCAACAAAACTTAATATTAGTTAGCATAAGTATCTCTCTAAATTTTCTCAATGCAGGACTTAACCTAAAAATGACACTGCACATTTCTAAAAATGGAAAATTGAATTGCCTATGAACTTTGCAACTCTTACATATAAACTGGATGCTAACTCTTAACAATATCAATATCATTAAATTTCCTATGTACACAGTGCTTACAAACCTGACAAAAACATTGTGTTAATACAAGGTCACTTTTGGCTTCACGCCTGCTAATGATGACTTTAGTTTTTGCTGCATTCTCTCCCCGCCCTTTCTCATTTAGACTTTTCTTCCACTTGTCAATCTTTTTAACTTCTTCTATAGACTTTGGCATATTGACCATTAAATACACTAACTCCTGTTCTCAACTCTATTGAGAATGGGGTGAGTGAGCAAGCAATGTATAATAAAACATATGCGCTCCATATTCTATGCTTAATGATTTAATCTTTCACTAAATAAACTACCAAATAAATAATACAAAAAACTGATTCATACCTTTATGTTTTCACATACATAATGAGAATCATTTGTTTTGTCGGTGATTATAGCTCAGTGGTAGAGCACTGGTTTTGGGTTTGGGGGTTCGATATCTCCCATGAGACAAATGAGTTGCTTTGTTTCATTTGATAGTTTAACTGTGACAGTTTAACATTTGCTAATCGAACTAAATGTGGTCATAATTTGAAATCAGTAATTAATAAACTAATAACAGCCTAACTGTGCCCCTTAAGCAGACCATTAGATATGGTATTAACTTGACTATTTATCAGTGCATTCTTTCATGCAACATCTTCCGTAATCATTTTTAAAAATATTATATTCTGTTAGGTGCTACTAACCTAATATCCCAGGCACCATTTTCTCACTATTTGAGTGGCTGTTCTGATGCCTAAATTTTGTATCATATTTAAAAATAAATTTTCTTATTCTCTCTCTCTAAAATTGATTGTTTATTTAGTAAGATTTATA
>JAUZNK010016584.1:0-21955 GCA_035046665.1 Euphysa ruthae
ATGCATGCATACATGCATGTATGTATTTATGTATTTATGTATGTATTTATGCATGCATGTATGTATGTACGTATGCATGCATGCATGCTTGCATGCATACATGCAAAATTTAGAGAAAATCAGAAGAATTCAGTTAAAATCTATAAAATTCAGGGGAAAACACATTATTAATTATATTTAATAATTAGAACCTTAATTCTTTACCAATTTTTAATAGTATTTTTTTTTTTTTTTTGCTGAAAATTTATTCCGTTGTGTCATTGATGACAGCTTGGTGTGTGAAATTTTAGTTTTGTTAAACAAGGATTGAAAAAAGAAGAGGTTCATAAAAAAGAAATACTATGAAAAATGAAGAACTTATACCTTTGATTATATATTTATTTAAAAGCTGTTTGTTTTTATCACAAGATACATGGAGGAAGAAACATAATAAAAAGTTGTGAAATAAAAATTTCCTTCCCATATATGGATTGTGGCAAAAAGATATGTACAATCTTGTAGATTTTTTAAATTTGTAGGTTGTCATAATCTTATTTTCCGGTGCTGGGGAAAACTGTTATATTTTATGTGCATATTGTTGCAACATATGATTCAAAAAAGTTGTATTGCAAAAGCTACTTTTAATTAACAAAATATGGCAATAAAGATAATGATAGAATTTTGGAAAAGCAATGCAAAAGAATATGAAAGATTTTCATTTTTATTGATTCTGTGGAAATAATATTTAAAAAAAATAATATTTAATATTGTATCTATATTTATATTATATGTAAGATTTGTTTTTACTTCTATGGTTTCCATTTGTCCCTAATTTTTTGTTATTTAGGTGTTAGATATTAATCAATGTATCTCTGCACCTGTAGTATCTGAACTCAGTAAAGAATTTTTACATATATTACCAATCGAGAAGTGGAAAAAAAAGGGAACCAAAATCAAAATAAAGGTATATTTTAATATCTTGTGCAATTCCTTGATCTCAGAATAAGGTTGAAATTAGCTTTGTTATTAATAAGTGCAAGCTTTTTTTAAATAAAAAAAATTTTTATCTGAAATGATTAATTGTTTCATCAAAAATGATCAAGTATCTAGATGAATTATCAAATACAAAAATAAACACTTATTCCAGTGACTAGCTGTTTACCCACCAATATTTGGCTAATTGTTGCATATTTTAGGATGTGAACACCTCAAAATGGAGTATAGAATTAAATTAACAATTATATAAAAACATAGTCATGAAATATATATTTGTATTTTATGCTATGATAAAAACAAATATTTCATAAATAATTCATATATATATATATATATATATATCTATATACATATATATAAACAAAGTTTGTTAAAAACACTGCACTGTTATTAATTTTGTTTTAAATTTATCACGTGCATTCTATTGTTTAAAAATTACCAGTCAAAAACGTATAATGTTGAACAACCAATGGAATTGCTTGATGTTCTGAAATCGTGATCCAATTGCATGATCCAATCTTTGACATGCATTTTGCTACTTCATAATGGAAATAAGATGAACGGCTGATTACAATTTTTTTTTGATTGATTTCTACATGCTCGTATCATTGAAGGTGATTATTGCACTCAAATTATAGCAAGAAATACATAATTTAAAATTTTTTTTTGACTTTTGCTCAATGGTGAGGGGTTTGATTCACCTCATGAGACATTTATATTTATATTTATGCTTTTCGTTTTTATTGTTTATTATAGTCTATTTGCGTCTTTTTAAAATTTTTACTATTGGAAAGTTTTTCAAATTTGGTATGAAGTAATTGACTATGAAGCTCGTCATTGGGTCCATATTAGCACATACAAAAAGTAATAATTATTTTACAATTGAAACACTTTTTATGCAATTTTCATGTCTGTGCTTGAATCTGGCTCTAATCCTGTCCTTTTTATTTTAGAACATGAATACAAATCACAAATCAAATGATGTTGTTGTGCTTTCTGGGGCGCAAGCATTTATTTCTGGAAAGTTTTCCTATGGTCCAGTCGATATTGCTGTTTTAGATGGAGAAAAGGTGAGAGGGTTCAGTTATTATGCAGTTAATTTCTGTCAATTAAGTTTTATATTGTGTATCAGTGTATCTTGTTATTTCATGTGGAAATAATGTTAGAAATCGTCACAACAAAATTAAAATATAAAAAGAATAAAAAGCCATTTCAAATTCTAAAATAAGCACCCTGAGTACTTATAAGATATTTTGGATTTTAGGGAGGCTTTTTGGGGGATGCCCTGAAAATTTGTGGGCCTTATAAAAAATATTCTGTTATTAAAAATCTTGATAAAAATCTGTAAAAACAGAAAATATTAGTTTTTGTTAGGAATTTACCATAAACTTAACCATTTTTTTTTTTTTTTAATATTGAAGGTACCTTTTTTACATAACCAAGCAAGTGTCCAGAGAATTTCGTGAAAAATTCGATATTTCTTGGTTGTGTTTATTTGAGAGGAGTGCTTAACCCTATAACCATAACTGACGTATTTTTACGTTAGTCCCGATCATGCAAAAAATGTTATCGACGTACTATTACACACACTGCCGACTGCTATACCTCTAACAACCAAATTGGCAAGTAATATATATTAGTTTTCAGTTAAATTAGATTCAAAACATTCTCTAATAATTTTTGCAACTTTCCAGCCCAAGCTTGTCTAAAAAATTTGTCAAAAAATAGCATAATCACAACTGAAGATATTGCATCAGTTAGGATGGTAAAAAATTGTGAAATATTTTTAAAAATTGCGAGTAACATCATTTCAAAAAGAAAACTTTTTCTTGGTGAGATTATAAATTATATGCTTGAAAGTGATTCAGACTTGTGATTCTGGGTATGAAGAAGACTTTGCCATGATTCAGAAATGTATGCGGAGATTATTTTAGGTGAATTTGAAAACGAAGTGATTGATGAAAATCCATGCAAAAGAGATGAAGATACTGATATTGTGCATGAAATTGACGAAAGTACAACCACAAAACTGAAAGCAAAATCAAAAAAGAAAGTTAAAAGTCATTATGAAAATGTTCAGTGGTAATCTGCTGAACTAGACGGACTATCTTGAAATGGATTCACTGGTTATAATCATTTAAGTGACATAGTTACGAATTGGGACATAATGGAAATATTTGAACTCATTGTGACAAACAATTGATGTGAATACATTGCATCACAAACAAATTTGTATTTTTAACACAAGACAATGGGGAAAGATCTATGTAAAAAGCTCTTTAATTCTGAAATACATAAATAATTATGAATCATTTACATCTTGTGACATTCGTTTATATATTGCCACTGTTATTTACCACGGTATTATTACAAAGAACATTTGCACATGATTTACACAAATAGCAAATTTTTTGAAACTCCAGTACCCAGAAAAATCATGCAATAAAATAAACTAATTTTACTGAGCAAGTTTTTACATTTTGTTTATGTCAGTGAATATGGTGACACTTATGTAAGGGATGCAAAAATTAAGCCTGTCACCAAGTACCTAATAGGGCATTGGAAAGGTCTTGTAGAGCTTGGACGTGACATTTCTGTGGATGAATTTCTAAAGGAAAACTGAACTTGAAGCAATGTATGCATAAAAAAAGAGCTCGTTTTGGTATGAAATATTCCTACTGGCATATGCAAACCCTGGATACATATAAAATGCAGTAATTTATACAGGCAAAGACATTAATGTCACCTGTTCCCATTCTACATTGGAAGTGTGATTTTTGTGTGCTAACAACATGTATTCCAGGCACAGAAGTGTTAATAAAACATAAAAGTAATGAGAAAATCATTCCAAAAGTCATTGAGCTATACAGCAACAAAATGGTTGCAGTGACTGAATGACCACATTGTACTCTTGCGCCCACAAATAGGTGAAAAAGTGGTACTAAAAGCGTTGGGAATATCTCTTCAATCTATGTTTATTCAAAGTTGAGATAATTCATGTTGTGAAAGGTGAAAGTGAGACCCCTTTGTTGTTCCATATGTCACTGATCAATGATAATGTATCATTTTACGGCTACGATGTTAATGCACTTAATTGAGGTGGTCAGCCAACTACTGACGGTCCATTTAGATTGATTCAGAGACATTTTCCTTTGTTAATGCTTGTAACTGAGGCCAAAGATTCAGCGCAAAGCTGATACACTGTGTTTAAAAAGGAAAGAGAAAAGAAAGGATACTCCGTATCAATGTTCTGAATGTGATGATGGATTAATTCAAATTGTTTCACACAGTAAGATATTTTCAGAATATTTAATCAAAATGTGGGTAAAGGAAAAAACTGTAAAAGAAATGGAAAATTCTGAAAATGGCCAACTTATTGAAGAACAGCCTAAGATTTTTAATTTAACAGTTGAAGGGTTAATTATCTTTTTATTGGCTGTATCTAAAAAGTGCTCATAATATTGTGTGAAGTTTTAGCAGTTTAGTTTAGTTACAGCTGAAATAAAAAATTGAACTAAATAATTATTCTTCTATAATGATAATAAATATTTATAATAAAAAATATTTATAATAAAAAATATATAATAAATAATATTTAGAAAATTTGCAAAAATAAGTGCTGAAGATGAAATCAAATAAAAAGATATTTTTGAAGATCCTTGTGTTAACATATCCAGAATTGAATTGAGATTAGTTTTTGAAAGTTAACTCGTATTAACAAAAATGGAAAAAATAATTTGAGTATGTATGTGGTCAAGTTTAGAAGGAAAACCTTAAATAACCAAAGCCAAAATTGCAACTCAAAGAAATAAACATGCTAAAAAATGGATGGTTTTAACAAAATCATTGTATATTTGAAAAAAGGTTTAGGTCACGTGTCATCCATTGAGAAATATACAAATATATAATGGTTCAATATTATTTAGGTGTCTTATTTTCACTGCAAACTGTAGGATCTTTCTTCTGCATGAAGCAGAAACGGTATAGTGATCAACTAAAAGAATCCTTGGCAATATCAAGTGGAACTAAAAAGCAAACAAAATTTATTATATTTTCTTATTTGAAAGACATTTGTCGAAGTTCAGCTGAAGAAAAACAAGAAATAATTATCGTGGTTATAATGATTATTTATTTTTTTATTATTGAAAAAGACCATAAAATTTAAGTAAAAACAGTTCTTAATGAAGAGAAAGATAAAATGATACAGATTTTCAGACTTGCTGTTAAAATAAGAAATTTTGATTATAAAAAGATAATATTTTCATTTCTTATTTGCTTGGTATATTAGTTTTCATGTATTTTTTTCCAAGGTTGAACTTTATATATCAAAATGGCCACAACTAACCGATTGGACTTTTGTGGGAAGTGAGATCACAGATAAACATGGAAAAATTTTACATACTATGAATACTGACGAAGTAGGGCTATATTCTGTAAGAATGGTGGTAAGGTGAGTGTCACTATTAACTGAATTTGAAAGAAATACTATTACTGGAATGTGCTTCGTTTTTATTTTTCTATAAAAATTTGGAAAATCTTTATTTCCTTAATCTGCTTTTGTTAAATTGAAAGAGGCTAATCACCCATGTATCACCCATGTATGAATCGCATTCTATATAAGGGGCCTGGTTTAAAATCTGATTAAATTAAAACCAGAAACTTTCTCTTAAACAAAACCTAATAATAAAACTTTTCTACCTAAATTTCAGCATGGCAAATATTACCACTTCAAGGACTAGACAAATTTATCCAAGTTTCTTTTTTCAAAATACCCATGTACTTAGACGTCCTTTGTAAACGTTTTTCGATGCAGAAAATTAATTTTTTTAAAGCTTCGGTATTTTTAATGATTTTACTTGCCAATAAGGTTTTTGTTTTTTTCTCCAAGTACTGCTAAAAGGACTCTTAATATTCTGGAGAGTTAGGAATATTTGACTTTTATGAAGTATTTGTGCCAGTAGCTTTAGCTATTTTTTAAAACAGTGGACTAAAAAGCACAACTCTTATAGGGTTTAGCCATGAGATTAATTTTGGTGGTGAACTTTTCTTGGAATGATATTTGCCTCTTTGTTTATGACTTTTTGTTTTTACACTAAATTAATCCGTTTCTTATCTTGACAACACCGGAATGGGTAGTTATCCAAAAAATTTAAGCATCTGTTTTACAAATCATTTCTTACCTTTAGCGGTGACCACTCACTTGTTGAATGCAACATTGCAGTTCTTCCTCCACATACTGAAGTTGTAGTGTTCAGTATAGATAGCAGTTTCCTCTCATCAGTATCAATACGTGGTAAAAACCCAAAAATACGAGGAGGTGCAGTTGATCTAGTTAGGTGAGGGCATTCACTTCATATTTTAATATTAAAACAATAGATGTTAATTAACTTCGAATGGAATGTTAATGATTCTTTTGTTTAATTTTTAAATAAAGTTCTCTGCTAACAGTATTGAAATTAATTTTAATTTGGTTTTGAGTTGGTAACATTCTATTGTTTTGCTTGAATTATTTTCTACTGTTCAAGTATTACTAATAAAGAAATGAGGAGGCGAGACAAAATATGAAAAAAGGCACGAATTTCACCTCAACTTTCGGCTCAAAATCAGCACGAGTTTTCTGCGGGGTCAGAAAACTGTCAAATAAGCTCCAGTTGCAAAAGCGAGCAAAAAGTTTCTGTTAGACATGAGAGCTTTTGTTACGTGCAAGTGTTTCTTTTAGACACAAGGGTTTCTTTTGGATACAAGAATTTCTTTTAGACGCAAGGGTTTCTTTTGGATATAAGAATTTCTTTTAGACGCAAGGGTTTCTTTTGGATACAAGAATTTTTGTTGCATTTTTTTTTTTTTTTTAGTATTTCCTCATCAAAATTATTGTCAAATTTGGGGCTAAAAAGGAAATCCTAATATGATTAGGATATGCTCAATTCAAAGAATATCTCTTAGAATAATCAACTTTGTACTATTTCGTTCTAATACAAAAGATTTATTTGTTCGTTCAAAAATTTTATGATCAAGTTCTTGTAATGAACTTTTTTTTTGCCTTTGACTTTCTTAAGAAGGGCTTACATTCTACCTTCTTTGACTTCATCTTGGATTTTTCTCAAATGCATATATATATATTACACAAGAAACATCATTATCATAAGTTAATTGTTCCTTCATTTAAAAGTTTCAAGTATGGTAAATACTCTATTAAATATCAGTGCATCATTGATTGGAACGTAACTGTTCCTTTAATTTTTGTTATCACTAAAACAGCTTGCAGAAATATAGCTAATATATAATAAGATAATATATAATATATTATACTTAGTATATTATTAGACTTAAATAGAAATTAATTCAAAAGAATCTTGATAAAATTTATAGTATCTTCTTATGAATAACATCTTCAAAACATTACAATGATACATGATATCGAGCTTTGTACATTAATAGCATGCTTTCAAGATACTGGGTGTCATTCCTTCTGATTAGTCTACTAAACGAATGGCTCCCACCATACGTTGCAAATCTAACTAAAGTATGTGTATGTAATAAAAAATGTAGCTAACTTTATCTTTTATAACCTTTTATATGGTAAATAAGATGTTTTACTTACTTAATACTTACTTAATAAATTACCTACTTTTCTGTAATGATAATTTGGTATTTTATTTCTCTTCTGAATAGGCATTGGAAGGAGCTGGGATACCTAATCATTTACGTATCTAGCCGTTTGTTGTTTCAAAAACATGTTGTAATGAGATGGTTATCAGAGCATAAGTTTCCGTTCGGTATCGTATCATTTGGTGAACATGTAACACCGGATTATCAAAAGCACAAAGCGCAATTTCTCAAAAATATAGTCAAGCTGGTAAAATTGTTTGTTATATGTTATAGTTTAGCTTTTTCTTAAAAGCGTTTAGTTTAAGTCAGAATTTGGAAAAAAAAAAAAAAAAAATAAATAAAATAAAACTTCTGGCTGTGGGCCCAAACATACTAGTTTTTAACCTAAAATGACATTTCTTACTCAAAAAATTACTTGTTTCATTACAAGAAGTTAAATGACCACTACGTACCTATATCGCCACCTGACTGAAATTCTAATTCAAGTTTTTCTGGCCGCTGTACTTTTTCTGCTGAAAATATGTCCAATATTATATATTATTTTGGTAATCAACCTAATTTCTAAATTTTATGCTAACTTTTGTATAATTAAATGGTAATTCATATGTTTTAATTTGCCTGAATATTTTTTAGGAGCAAGTGGTAATTCACGCAGCATACGGTGGAACGCGCGACATATCCACTTATGTGAACGCTTTAAAACTCCCTCCATCGAAAGTGTTTGTGATAAGCAAAAAGAAAATTAAAAAAGATGAAGGAGTGCAGGTAAATTTTCTATTTTTAAGAGAATGAATGAGCTTAGCTTAAGTTTCATACGTTGGAAACTTGCTGTAATGTTCATACGTTAACATTCTAATAACATTGCACCTTCATTTCGACTTATTCTTTCAGTTATTGGTACAAATATTTACAAACTAGCTTCAAACCTTGTACCCCTACTGTTTTCATTCTTTACGCGCTAATTTCATTTCAACCTTTCGCCCAATTTGGGTAAAAAATCGGGAGTAAAATTAAGATCTTTACATTGTTAATTTAAACATAGGGTCATTTTTTTTAACTATATACCGCTTGGCATCGTGTTTTAAGACAATCAAACCAATAAAGTATTTCTAAAGATAATTTTTACATTTTGAAATATCTTGTTTAGCAAAAGTCTCTCTACTTTCGATATTGAAGCATGTAAACGTTGTATCCCCATTAGGTCTCATTTTAGCTAACATTTTCACTGTTACTATGAAAGTTATTGAAAATTGCAATATCCCTTCGAATCTAAACATATTTTGGAGATATGTGGACAACACCTTCTTAGTCTTTAGATATCCAGACAACGTAAATCTTTTTGTAAATAGACAAACTGGATAAAAAATCATATTTACCATCAATAAAGAATCTGAATTTAAACTTTTTTTTCTACTTCTTTTAATAATAAAGTAGAAATATAAACTTGTTACCTCAGTTTATCGAAAGCCTGATTGTAACGGTTTACTCTCTTCAAAAGTTTCCTGAGTTTTATTAGGTTAGTCGACACCTTTATTTATTTATTTATTTATTTTTTTTTTTTTGTCAACACGGCTATCTTTTCAGGTATTATTGATTCTTGTGTGAAATTTTCTGTTGACAGGTTTTATAATCTACGACCTATTGTGTTACTGTCTCTATAAAATAGGTGCTCCTTGTTTTATCTTTTAGTTCTGTATCTTCACGTTAGCTAAACCTTTTGTAAACATCTTCGTAATAATCCTAAATGGTAAAATTATACGACATTTGAAAGTTTGGGAATCTATAAGTTTGAAAGTTTGGAAATTCTATAACTCCTAGTTACAAATTTACAAAAATCGCTTCACCAGCATTCAAAATAAGCATTTCAAGGTGGAAATTTAGGAAAGTTTCTTTATTATTCAAGGGTAAACCTGCAATTAATTTTTTTTTTAAATTTTTGTACAATTTTTTTTATAAAGTTAAGATATTAGCTATGTGTTTTAATAGCTAGTTAGTTATTTTACGGAATTGTTTATAAACTATTCACGTGCATAAAAGCAAAATTAAGTGAATATTTATTTACCGATGACAATCGAAATTTTTATGTTTTAAATGTATAAGTTGATAATGTTTAAATAATTAAATTTAAATAAAAATTATAATAATAATAATAATAAAAAAAAAAAAAAAAAAAAAAATTGTTTCGGACAGAGGCACTAGATAGCGTAAAGCTAAACAAAGGAGTAAAACCGTTAAAAGAATAGCGAACACACAATAAGCATTTTTACATAATTTAGATTAAAAACATGTTTTTTGCTTTTTGAGAAGCAAATAAAGAAAAGTACAGCGTTCTAATAGTTTTTTCATCGACTTAGTGTCGAATTTTCGATAACATATTGTTTGCTCTAATTTAGCTTTTTGCTTAAGTCTGCCATGTGAGTTTTCCATGCTAGATGTTCATCAATAACAACACCAAGATATTTTATATGTTTAACTTTATAATTTTTTTCTAAAGTTTTTTTGGCACTTCTGAAAACAACAGCAGTTTTTGTAGCATTTAAAGCGATAAAGGTTAGCATTTAACTAATCAGTTAAACACCGAACAAATACACAAAAAGTTTGTGTAATCTGCAAAGTGATGAACAGTACAGAACTTAATAGAGTTAGAAAGGTCATTGGTCTAAATCATGAATAACAGAGGATTTAGAACAGAGCCTTAAGGAACACTACAAGAAATCGTTTTTTGAGAGGATTTAAAGCCGTTAATGCAAATAAATTATTTCCTGTCTGATAAATATGAAAAAAACCACTTGTTTACAACACTAGGAGTAACGAAAATTTTAAAAGGGTTTGGTTATAACGATTTTATTGAAGTTTTTAAAAAAAAAGTTGTAGCTTTCGTTTACTTTTGAATACTAGTCATTGTGTGCAGTGACATCCAAAATATCATAAAATATGAAATATTTATTTGTTAAATAATAATCCACAATATATACTATAAAAATATATTTAATATTTTTTCCTATAAGTTCTTGGGAGAAGCTGATCTAAATCTGCAAAGTCGTATACCGTAGAAATTGGTTAATTCACCTTTAATATCTATAAGATGGAAAATAAAATCGTCGTATTTTAATGCTTTCTACGCTGCATTGTCTAAATTTATATCATTTTCAATTAAAATATTTTGATTTCAGTTTTGGTTTCAGAATGTGATTTTTTTTTTTTTTTTTTTTCAGTGTCTCACTTAATAATCAAGCAAGGAATAAAATTTACGCTGTTTGATATTTATTTAATTATAGTGGATTACTGAAGGATATGCGCACCATCTTAACGACCTGCAACATTCCGCGTTATCTACTCGCGCTTTGAATAATAAAAATCTTTTCTTATCTCTTGGAACATTTGGTGTAAACGACACACGAAAAAAAAAAGAAAGCACGCAGCAGTCGAAGTTAGACCAACTTGAAGTTAGCACAAGACCAAGACAGAAAAGCATAATTAGGAATATCCGTGCGTTAAGCAAGAAAAATTCGAAGCCTTTGTGACCTGTAAACATGCTCGCTGAAATTTATGAAAAAGATTTTGTCTTGAGAAAATTACAGTTAACAGTGTAATCATGGAATATAAGCTTTAATTCATTAAAGAAAAACACGACCCGTTAATAGCGTATTGGAAATTTATCAGGTTCTTAAAGGTTCCATTAAGAAACACCGTTGTTACGGTATGAGAGTAATAAAGAAATTCATATTGCGTAATAAGAATCGTTTGTTTCGATACAAATAGTCAATTTAGTTATATAGTGGGAAAATGATTTGCGAGGATAAATATACATGTGGCGTGTGCTGTTGCAATAAATAGACTATTAAAATATCCTCTCCATAAAATTTCTTTTATTTTTTGTATTACTAATTGGTGCTATTTTAGTCGTCATGAAATAAGGTTTCTGTGCAAAGGAAAAATTACACTGTAAACTGCGTGTAATGATAAACACCACAACCCCAACTATAATCACTCTTGTTAAAATCGAGGGAAATTATTGTTAATAACAATAAAATAATTTTGATAAAATTTTTCGTAAATATAGGTTGTCAAAACAAAAATGTGTGAAAAAGCACATTAGTCTTTTAAAATAAAACCTGCTTGACTTATTGCCATTCGAGTGTGACAGCGCTTCAACCTAAATATATCTTATATGTATAGTTAATTTATAATTATATCTATAATTTATGTGTAATGAGTATATAATATTAACTTTACATTTTGATCATAAGTTTTTATTCCATTGATAAATATTTGTATTCATTTATTCAATTTAAAATCTTGAAACTCAATTTTATTATCTGGACCCAAGGCTTGCTCATTATCAGAATTTTTACGAAATTTTGCCAAGGGTCTATAATCGGGTCTAATACGTAACTCTTTCTCAGACGTTATATTTTTTAATTGCAACTTTATTTTATATTAAAATATTTTTAGAATACCCTGTTTTCCTTCTTTATGCTGGCGTAATAAGGATATCTAAAAATAGGGCGGTTATTAATTAATACGTGTGCTGAAAAGACCTTATAACAAGGTGTGTACCTTGTTATAAGGTCTTTTCAGCCTAAAAGTTTGAAAATAGTTTGAAAAGGAAAAGTTACATTATTTGAATATCATGAATTCATTAAATGACAGTTTTAGTTTCACTTTCATTTTCGACAAAACATTAAGTGTGAATGTCTTGAGAATTGTTAATGATTTTTTTTTTTTTTTTTTTTTTTTTTACTAAATAAAAAGATTCATTAGTATTTTTTGATTCTTTTAGAAATAAAATGAGTTTGTTTTTTGAATTGAACATTCTTTTTATAAAAGAACAGTTATCATTTAAATGGTTTTTGCTATATTCAATTCTCTGAACCTTTTTTTTATTAGTAGGATTTTGAAAACGAGGAATGTATTTTGAAAAAAGCGAATAAATCGCATTTGTTAAAAAGCTGTCTTTGTGAATAAACGAATTTTCAGATAAATAATTTCGGAATCCAACGTGACATTTTGTAATTAAAAAGTATTTTATAAAATTATTTTTGTTTTTATTAGTCCGCTTTCGTCAGATTTTTTTTTCTGAAAGTTTAACTTTAAATCACGTTAGGTCAAACCGGGGATCTGTGGTATAACGCCACCGTTTTAAATCCAGGCACCCTCATGCCTGGATTTAAACAAGCTAAACCAATCGGATTTCTGTCTTTCCATTTGGTATTTCAGATAAAAAATAACGGTTTTGCTTTTTTGATTGGTCGGTTGTAACAATAATTTTTATTGACGTTTTGAAACAATGGGAAAATAGAACGATATTTGAAAAAAAATTTTTCAACATACTTTGATATCAAGGTTTAGCTCAAATAGAAAACTGCTATATAATATTAAAAACATTTACTGTATATTTATATATATATATATATATATATATTCTTTTTAGTTATTTCCATTAAAAATGTTTATTTATATTTTGTAAAATCTTTCGTGATGTAAAAAAATTTTTTTTTTTCTTTTTTTAGATTTCTTATGTTTTTAATTGAAATTATTGTTGTTTGGAATGTATTAGATATCTTTATTGCCGAGTTAATTTTTATTTATTGTTTTCATTATTCAGTAACCTCTCTACCCTTAAGCGTCAATTTTTTTCATTGATATACATCTTATTGTGTTTGTGAATACAACCTATTATGTAATTAACACTTTTGTTAACAATGTCAATAAAAATGAACTCTATTTCCTTAAGTTTATTTGCACATGCAAATATATATGTGTGTGTGCGCGTGCGTGCGTATGTGTGTATGTGTAAGGATATATGTATAACAGAATCTAAGGATGGTGGAGCCTTACTTTACACTTTACATAAAACCAACACTAAATATAAATGTCGCAAAGATCTTAATCTCTGTAAACTTAAGGAAATAGGCTCCATTTTTATTGAGACATTGTTAACAAATAGTGTTAATTACATAATAGGTTGTATTTACAAACACCCTAACATGTCTATTACGAAGTATAAGGAATTTTACTTAAATCCTCTGCTTAAAAATATTTTGAATCGAAATGCATATGCAATATAGATATTTGCGAAAACATGGCAAGCTTGGTGGAAAGCCAAATTTAAAAATGATATATTACTATTATCATTTCTTTAAGGTGGTAGTATAGGCTAAAATATGACAAAAAAAAAAAAAAATGAAAAATTTTTTTTCTCTCGAAAAAGCTTTTTTGATTTAAAATTCTTCGTCAGGTGGATTTTAAATTCTGTATGTTTAGTTTACGTATGTTCAGTGGAATGTTCTTGTAGGTTTTTGCTCCGTAATAATAAAACGAATTTCTAGCAAACCCAAGTCATACTTTCGGTAGTCTAATGGACGAACCATCTTGACAAGTCGATTTACCCTGTTGGTGGATTTTGAAACAGTTAGCAAAATTTGAACACGTCTTTCGACTTAAACACTGTTTAATTAGAAGAAAGGAAAGTAAAACTTTCTGCTTCAATGGAGATATCGTCTTAAAAAAGTGAGTGTCGTTGTTCCATTTGATAATTTGAGTAGCATTGTTGTGGAATTTTATAATCTTTTAAGTTCAAGTAAATATTACCACAGTATGTTACAATTGGTATAATTGTTGTTCTCTATATGTTTTTCTGCTGCGTTCAAAGTAAGCAATGATCGAATCGTTTTGAGTAATTACAAGCGTACGTATGCTTTTTTATGAAATTTTTGAACGTGTAAGTTCATATTTAGTGTTGGGTCTACTTCAATACCAAGATAGTTGTAATTGCATGTAAACATAACACTGCTACTATATTGGTAAGCACCTTGTAAAGTCATTAAAACATACTATAAACAACTGTGGCCCAAGTATAGAACCTTGGGGTACATCGGATTTTAATTTTCCTTCATGTGATAACACACTTCCCAAATTTTATAAATTAAAAGAGATTGAAAAAGTAGTTTTAAAACCATGCGAGTTCTTGTTTGCGAATCACATAACCCTGTAAATTGCTCAGAAGTTTCCATGACTCAGAATATCAAAAGCTTTCATGAGGTCTAAGAATACAGCTCCAACCATTTTTCCTTCATCAACTTATCTGTGAGTAATGTCGTGTTAAGTGATTCTTTCGGAATCCGAATTGATAATCAAAGATAAGTCAGTTTTCTTCGAGATACGATGATAGTTGATTGTGAACAATACTTTGGATGACTTTTGATATTGCAGGAATAATAGAGATTGGTCGATAAATGCCGTGGTGACTTTTCGATTTTGACTTGTGACTGGTACAACTTACGAATGTTTCCATTCAGTTGGATAAATGGAAGTTTTTAAAAACAGATTGATTATATATTGCAGTGGTTCTGCCAATACTGACACACTATCTTTCAAGACTTTAGGTAGAATTTTATCAAAACCTGTTGCTTTCTTTGGTTTCAATTTATTTAGTCCTTCTTTAATTGTTTTGATTGACAGTTCTAAATTTGAATGTTGTTTGGAAATTCTGCTCGTTTTGGTGCGATGTCCATACACAGTTTTTTAAAACAAAAGCATTCTGTTTTAGATTGCATACAGTGCTACTAAAATAGCTACAGAATGCTTCTGAAATTGTACGTGGATCAGATGTAGAACTTGAATTGATAACAAAAGTGGTTTTCAAAGCTTAAAAAGTAGGCTGTCTGACATGAATATCCGTTCCGTCATTGCTTTTCTAGAAGTTTGATGCAGACATTCTCTGATGGCCACATTTTGTACCATTATGAACACATGTTTGTCTCAAGCTGCATTTAACAATGTTAAAAGTTATAATGTTATGTCATAAAACTGCTGCCAAAAAAAGTATACAGGATGCAGCAAAGAGGAAGTTATCTGCTTGTGGACTGTAAGTGATATACTTTGTATAGGAGTTTCAATAGACGGCAGCTGGCAAAAACGTGGGGATGCATCTATGAGCGGAGTTGTAACAGCAATGTCGTATGACAAATATGGTGATATTGAGGTTAAATCTAGATATTGGAATGGCTGTATGAATGTGGGAGAGCAAAAAAGGCAAGCTAGGGTATGATTCTTGACTTATAGATAATGACTGTTTAATCAACCATAATAAATCGTCTGGAACAATCGAGTCAGGTGAAATTTTCAATAGGTCAAAAACCAAAAATAAATTGATCTACAAAAAATATTTAGGGGTATACCAGTTCATTTAATAATGTGGTCAAGTCTAGCTCCTATGCTGAACATAATGTAACACCGATCAAATTAGAGTGCATATGACATATGCAAAAGCGTCTCGAAACCCACCTACGTAATCTTGTCAAGGTTACGCAAAGGTTCGACAACGTCACTATCTGGAAGAGGAAAACTAACCAATAAATGTATAAACTCTATGGATTATGGGCTGGCAATCCTCAGGAATTTAAATAACCTGTAGCAAATGGAGAAGGATATTTATGCAACGATTTATCACTTCACAAGAATTTCAAATTCTGTCGGGTGACACAATTGCTGACCCAAGGAACCTGACAGTTGGTGCAAATATTGGGTGAAAGATAATGGTTACAAACCATAAAACACCATTCCAGTCTTGATTGAGGCCCTTTTATTAGCCATATCTAAAGACCTCCAAGAAGATAAATTATTGAGTAGATGCCTTCATGAAAAAAACACAAAAAATTCTAATGAAGCTTTGAGTATTGGTTCAAATTTCACTTTTGTCAGTAGAAAGACAGTTGAGTTGGGTATCTGCTCTGCAGCGATCCATTACTAAGTGAGAAGTAAGTATTTATTCTGCCACAAACAAATGCACATTTGTTATGATAATTACAAGACAAAAAAAAAAAAAAAACATTGCTGTGATGGAAGAATTGTGATACTAAATTTGCTGATGTATTTTGAGCTCAATGGTTCAGTAACAGAAAAAGTTTTGAATAAGTTAGATGATTCTCGGATGACAACAAAATCAAGTGAAAAAGTGATCAAAATCCCTTAGATCACAGAAAAAAGGGTACATTGATAAATTTAAAGAGAGTGAACCAGTTGTTAAACCTTATAGCCCTGATGATCATTGAACATTCTAACTTGAACATTAAACTTATTTTTTTAAATAGATTTTCTTCTTTTTTCTTCTTTTCCGACTGTTTTCTCAGCTTTAAATTTTAGAGCAATTTCCCACATTTCAATAAGTAAAATCTCAAAATAGGAATAAGCTTTTGGTTGCAAATCTTCAGGCCCTTTTCATTATATTATTGTATTCCAATTAACAGATAGGGTTTTCGCAAAATGTGTGATGGAATATTTGACAAAAATTTAATTTGGGGACAATCATAAAAATACCAAAAGTTTTTGAAATATTAAATCTTGATACAAAACCTATCTGTTAAATGACAAAATATAATATGCAATCTTTTAAAGTTTCATTTGAAACGGATAAAGCGAAAACGAGATATTCTCTATTTAAGTGTCACCTAGAAATGAATTGAATGATTTATATTTTGATAAAAAAAACTTAGATCTCTCACTAAGTGGTTTGATTGTTTGTTACCATGGCAACCGTAGGAACAACATAGTTACCGAGCCCTGAAAGCAAAAAAGTATAAAAATATTTCATTAAAATTTGTCTTGTCCTTAGGGACATTCAGTGAAAATTTGACGATACTTTGATGATTTGTTTGGGAGATTTTCACAACCCCGAAAAAAAAACATATACCAGAAAAAAGCATTTTAAAATTAGAAGTTAGAAAACATGAAAAAAAAAGTTTCATTTGCAAAAATATTTCTCGAGAACGAATCGTTTGAATTAATTTTCGATGAAGGTCCCCAAAGATGAAATTCATAATTTTAATTTTGATTTTCCATTTAAATAGTTTCATTTTAAGTCTGGTTAGAAAACTAATTTTGGATATAAAGCAAAATTAATTTTGCTTTATATCCAAAATAAAAACTGTTTCAACATCATCATCATGAATAAATCTCAAAATAATTGGCTTAGTAATTTTGTTTCTTCTTTTCAATAAAATGTGGTGTAATGGTAAATATAAATGTTCCAGGTATATAAGAGGTATCGCCCTTTCCCTTACTTTTTTTTGATATCATCGAAAATTTTGTCTTTGAATGCAATACTTTAAACAAAATTTAAGTCTGGAATTTTGGAATTTTTGAGTTTAGTCCTTTGGCTTTATTGTGTCCACTACACACATTTAACTTTTCAAACAATTTTTGGGTACTTCGGGATCCGTCGTTAAACTTTGTAACTGCTTCTCACACTGCAATGGTAAATCGATCTCTGAGAAAATTTTGCTCATAAATTACATTTTGCTCACTTTTTAGGGACTCGTTTTGATTCTGTGTCAATCCTTTGCAGCAAGACTTCAGTAGTTCTTTAGACGCTACACCTTCATAAGATAGAACAAGTATCATGTGGTAACATATTGCCCATAATGTTTGAGAATATCTTCTTGGTTACCTTTATTATTGCGGATCGCATAATCATAACAAGTTTGCATGTGGTCCACAACTTTATCGGTGAGTGTCCCAGCATCACCTACTGTTTTTCCATCAGACAAGGCGGTACCGTTTCATTTGTTTTTATAATTGAGTAAAGCGGAACCCATACGTTTCTAAATATGACCTATGTAATCTTCTATTTCAATTATATATCGGTCACCATACTTTTCTGTTAATGCTCTCTGCACGGCACCAAAAACGTTGGTACCACCGTTACCAATATACTCAGTATAACTGAGGTTATGCTTATCAATCGATCGCAGGAACATATCGATAGCGCCCTCTTTCTATATACTTCCTGAGCTGCTTGTGTGATTTAATTCATAAAAAGATTCATGTCACTTTCATCGGTTAAATTTTGATTTTTGTGGCAAATAGAGCAAACTTTTTATTTTATTGAATTGTCAAGAACACAACCATTGTAAATTAATATCAAATGTGGCTCAAGTAAAGAGTTGTATCCATATCGTTTCTGTGAAGTATACCATCAATATTTATCGGAATATCAGTAGTTATATTATTATTGACTAGGTAGGTCTTGAGCAGCACCACTCACACTTTACTCACAGTTATCGATGGCGGACTTGACAATAGTATTCCAGAATTTTGAATATGGAGCTTTGTGAACAGGAGCAGGTAGATCCATACTACTACAAAATTTTCTCAAAATTGTTAGACCTCCTCCTGATGCTGTTGCTGCATGAACTGATCTTAAAATTATGTCGATCAGTTTATTGTCATTTGTTTTGCTAGTGTAAGACGTTTTTACTGTTTCTTTGCACTCCGAATACTGTAAATAAAGCTTCTCGGAGAGTCCTCTTTTTGATTTGTCTTGCTGAAACAGAGATAAACAATTATCCTTACTGTAACAGAGACATTTAGAGCAATAGTTCAAAATATATTGTAAAATACTTAGTGCGGAATTAGGGTCCTCTTCATGAGTAATAGTCCCAATATTAATATATTAATATTTGAATCTTTGCCTGTCAATTCGCTAGTAGAAACATTCATGTCTTCATTTTCAACATTTTTTTTGAACTGAGACATACTGGTCAATATGAGGATAAATATCTGCAATACTACTGCTAGAAGAAGGAACTTGCTCAACATTTTGAGTTAGTGGAGGAACATTTTCTCAAGCTGTTATTTCACCATCATCAGATAAATTACGTTTTTCCCAAGCAGTGACACCTTTGAAATTTTTTATCTTTTGTTTATAGGAGCTTTTATACTAGTCAACTTTATTCCCTTTTATTTTAAACTTTTGGAATACATGAACAGAAGTCGCCTATGTTACTAAAAAATTTGATCTCTCTAGCTCACCCATGCTAAGAGCTCTCGATATTATATAACAATAAAAGTATAATTTACAGACCAAAAATACAGTCTAAAGACTAAGAATAAAGTCTAAAAACCACGGACACAGTCTAAAGACAACAGACACGTGTAGACATCGGACATAAGCAATCGTAGAAAGCTTGTAACTAATATTATTTATCTACACATTCTTACTCACGCTTTCACATACTTGCTTGCTGGCTCACTCAATTACTTACTAGTGCAGCTGACAGCAAAAGTAGTTGTAATCTGATTTTTGTCCTCCACGTCTCTTACTCCTGAAACTAATTGTGCATTTCCCTGTGTTAACAAAGGAAATGGTGTTTAAGGTATATTGATGATCAAAAACGAAGGAATATCGTGTTCGGTCTCTAATGCTAATATGTTTCTCTAGATACTGAATTCTTATTCCGCTAAAGTATGTGATTAAAAACTAAATTTTTTTGCCATATCTTTGCACTTACACCGTTTAATTTTTGCTAATATTCTTCTAGTCCATTTTTACCTTAGGTCACCACTAAAATCTTTCAAGATGGTCAGGCTGTTCGCTATACCTACTCCTGTTTTATAATTATATACTGACACCTGTTAATAGTACTTTCAGCTATTTATGATCTCAAGGCAATGTCCTTTACCAATTTTAGCATGCTGGAGTCAAATGTATTTGATTTTCTCACCACATTTGTACTTTTTTTCCAGGAATTTCCTATGGCTTTGACGAAAAAATAATTCATATATTTCATATCGAACTTGTTAAATGCTGACGCAGTACTGAAATCTCTCACGGTTACATGCATGCCGACCTGCTTTTTATCTTTTCGGGAATATTTTATATGAATTTTGTTTCTCATTTTCATCAAAATTTGTCTCAGAAGATAGAACACGTAGAATCTAGGTACCATCTGTTTCAACCACAGTTTGTGTTTTATTCGCAAAATACACAAGAAACATTTCTTTATTAATTTTTTGTCGACTAGACAACAACGCGCAAAATTCTAAACTTTATATTTAAATGAAATACTTTCGTTCTAAAAAATACTTTCATTCAGCCAAAAGATTTGTTTTCAGATCTAAAAGGTTGATTTTAACTAAAAGGTTGTTCTTATAACTAAAAAATTGTTTTTATTGAATTTTAAAAATTCTAAAACGTAGATCATTGCTCAAGCTCATTCGATTCGAATGTTACATGAGAAAACCAGTAAAGAGTCATTCATTTATAAACTTTTTTTTGAAAAGTTTTAATTATATTTTATGGTTTAGTTATAATTTTGAGTTTTAACTTTCAAACAAAGGTTATTTTGCGTAGCTTTCACGTTTTCCAAAAGCACAATTTAGGAAAATTTTAAAATGAGTGAGAAAGTTTTCGTACAAACAGAAAAAAAACGAAGCATTAAAGAATATAGATCCATATCTTACACTATAAAAGCCTTGATTTATTGAAAACTACAGACATTGGGTCGAACACCTTTTATATATTTATTTTATTTGAGGAAAGAAATGGCTTGTAGATGGTTCCGTGTTATCAGACACCACTTCCTCTCACCTGTTTTTAGTGGTGGATTCGAAATACTGTTGATGCTGACTTTTAAAAGTTTAAGGTACTTTACACGACACATAACAAATCAAGGACTTTATGTCAAATGCTTATTATTATTACAACGGACCAAATAATTTAGAATCGTATTGAAATGAAGAAATTCATATGGAAATCGAAGGAAAACAGCCGTAACAGAGGGTGATATCAAAGTCATTGTTCAAAAAAGAAAGAAGAGAAAAATACCAGCCATTTGCAGCGATGATTCTGATGAGATAAAATCTGATTTAAAAAAAAAGAAAAGAAAACACGTAAAAAAATGCGCAAAGAGTGACTGTAAAAAATTAGTAGGAAAGGAAATTAAAAAGAAATGAAGCTCTTTTTTTTCTGCATGGTTCGTGTTTTCCATTCCATCAATTCCTAGCCGTTTAAACGTAGTTGAAGAGCGAGTTTATGAACATTTTGAACAAACGTTTCATGATTTTTCGTAATAAACTTTTTTGGATTTAAAATATGTCGGAAAAGTGTTTAACTTTCTTTGTTGATACCATTTTATTGTGTATACATTCTGAGGTTCATTTTAAGACAAAGGAATTCTATTGTTTAATTTTTCCTGCATAAAAGAATCCTGGGGTTATATTTAGAAAATCTTGGGTGTAGCAATGTGGAGCTTTTAAATCTTAGCTCTAAATTTATGTAGGTAACAAAGCAATTGATTGAGATAAATTGTTCGTACATCCTAAGGGTTGATTACTCCATAGGATACGTAATGATAAACATTCCTATTTGTCCAATTGAGGGATTAAGTGATCCCCTGGATGAATTATGCGAATTCTATCCGTTCGGATTAGGTTCTTGTGCTGAACTTTCTTGTGAAAAAATGATGCAACTGAGATGCAGATGCCAAACATTTGACTTAAAAAGATCTCAAACATAGCTTTACTTTACCAATAAATCAAACTTCTGACATACAGTACGAAGCCTGTCTTAGGAAAATGAGCGCACCAT
>JAUZNK010016595.1:0-21954 GCA_035046665.1 Euphysa ruthae
CAAGCAAGCAAGCAAGCAAGCAAGCAAGCAAGCAAGCAAGCAAGCAAGCAAGCAAGCAAGCAAGCAAGTAAGTAAATTTACAAGCAAAAGCTCGCAATTGATGATACAACGCTTTGCATATATCCATATTGTTTGGTATTTCTTTTATATATGCAAGTTCTAAACAGATGCGTATCTCATATGTATTTGCCATTTCTTACAAAAGACTTTTAATTCCGTTTTCTATCAAATATGAAAAATAACGTATTAGAAACTTTGCGCAGAATGGTTAAATTTATGCGTTTTCTTAACAGAGATAAAATATCACAGAAGTCGAATTGGTCCAAAATTATTCTTTTTTAAAGCAGGAGTTTTAAGAATTGCATATAATAAATGAACAACTTTTCATTTAATACTTCTATTATTCAACGCCAATTTAATAAAAGAAAGAACAGATATGTAGTGCAGGTGGTACAATGCATTATTTGTTTAACTCTTAAAAGGCAATCTAATTATATTTTGATGAATTTATAACACGATGTTGGTGGAAATAAAGAATAACTTAATAACGATAAGAAAACCTGGTAGGGGCATTTAAATAAGCCATATAGCGACATGTGCGACTGTTTGTTTGAAAGTTTTCGACGTAATAACATTGTTATTAGGATGGGCTTTTAGATTTAATATAAACTTAACTGTGGAGAGTTTTTATAAATTTTATAGTTTTAAGCTAATTTAAATCCAGTTACCAAAAATTAAATTTTTAATTTCAGAAAAAGGAAATTTAAAACAATAATTATACTCAAAAGCAATGAGCAAACCAAGGTTTTCTTATGATTGTTTCGAAAGTATGAATGTTTTCTGTTTTTATCAATATAGCATATCAAGGATTTTAAAGGTCGGCTAATTAAATTTATAAAAGATATTAAAGAATACAAACCTTTGAGGAACCTCAGACTTTCATTTATTCTAAACTGGCTAAGAATGACTGGATTTATTATTTGCTTTGTACGTTTTAAGTAAAGAACTAAGCTCTAGAACTACAACTAAAAGAAAAAAATTTAGTTCAGCAACAGAAACTAAATATTAAGGGCTCTTTACTTCTTTATCTTTTTTTCTTGTTTCTTTAAACAGTTTGTCCATTGATAGTTGGGATGTTCGTTATGTATTCTGGGGCGTATTCTAAACGTCAAATGTTTAGTGAGAATAAACTGGCTTTATCATATACAGCTCTATTAGCTTTATTAGTAACATCCAAGTCAGGTTTACTTTAGAATATTAAGTTTGGTGAGCACTAGAGAAAATACAAAACTTTAAGTAGGTTTAATGAATTTCTAAGCCTTATAAATTTTGTTATTTTTAAACTGGTTTAAACCGGTTTATTACGAGTAGAAAGATTTGGCAACCATGATAGCTAAAAGTAACACTTATTTTTGAGCCCGAAAAATTTAGTCTAATCATTTAGATAAAGTAACTACAAGAATATTTTCACTAAGAAAACAACTTGGACTTTTTATGCGTTCATTACAATTGTTGTGAATTATTTTTGAATCATTGTTGCACAACACATAAAAAAACGGATCGCATGTATTTAAAGTGTTGTCATCTGCATTCAATCACAATTCATTTGCTAATGGTTTTTTTTTTCTGGTAAAGTAACTGTAAATAAGGGAAATACTGTTATATGGTAAACGATTTGAAAAAAGTATCAGTTCGAATATTTTTCTCTTTACAACGTGTTCGAAATTAAATTGGTTTATACCGTTGTTTCCAACGACTTTCATTTTTTGATTTGTATAACTTGTACAAAGGGTGAAATTTTTAAAAATGTGATTAAGTTATTCTTTCAAAAAAATTTTATTGTCCAAAATAGCGGTCGTATTGAAAAAATAAAAACAACCCTCATTTTAAACTGTCACTTATCAGGGGAATTGAAAAAGGGTAAACATTTAATCAAAGAAAAACCTTTTAAAAACCTTACATCAAAAGTCTCAGAAATTTTACCTTTTTTTGGAAAAAGTCTTGCTGATTAGTTAAAATACAATCAGTATATACAGAAAATTAACCATTCGGTTTTAATATGCTTTGAAGTTATATTGAAATTAATTTCAACTTAATAGACCCCACTTTGCAATAAACAGCTTTAAATTTAAATTTTCTTTGTTAGAAGGGTTTAGTTATCGCTACATGAAAAAGCAAATTAGAATACTAATTTTCGAAAAATACTTTATTGAAAGTGATAATGTAAAGCTTTTGTTTTATTTTGATAAAAAAAAAAAACTTTATAACCTATATTTTTACTGATTTAAAATCACGCCATTACACAAAACTCTAAGGCGACCGCGTAATCGTTAGATTACGTAATCTAACGATTGCGTAATCGTGAGATTTATTTATCAAACTAAAATAAGTGCCCTTGTAGCTGGTTGACCAGCCGATTACTTTTTTGCTTAGATTTTTTTCTAATCAAAAACCAGTTTTTCTATGTTTTAAAGCTAAAGTAAACTCGTGAAATTAAGAGATTACTATCGAAATCTACATGACAATTTTTCTCATTATATTGACGGTAAAATGCGGTATTCTATGTTTCACGTCAAAAAAATATCTCGAAGTTCGATCATCAAGACATCACAAAAATTATTGCTAGATTTTTTGTAGACTTAGCTCCTAATAATGAAAGTTACCTCGAAAATATTAATGATAGCACGTGTCACTTGCTAAACCCTATTGAACCAAACAAACAGAATATAATGGCCGGTATAACTCGCTTATTGGAATCAACCACTACAAATCCCAAAGAATCAATCAAACACGAATTAATAGTAGCCGGAAAAAAAATTTTTTTTTTTAATCTAGAGAACCGATTAAACACGAATTTACTTAAAAGCTTTTTATATTAACGCAAAGTGAATTTATTGATAAAAAACTTTATATTAAAAAATTATATTAAAATATATAAAAATATATTAAAAAACTAAACCAGCTGGTTACTTTTCATGAATTAATTTCAAAGTTTTATGAAAATAATGCTACAATTCGCACAAACGTATCTTACACCGAAAAATCATTTTGCGACTTGCCGTAATATACCACCAATATTCACATTCCCAAATTACGCCAAGCATTCTGATTATCAACCGAAAATTTCAAGTCTTATCTCACTTTATTCGAAATTGATAACGGTGAGTGTATGGTCTCTTTTGATGTAACTAATACGAGAAAGTTCAAACTCAAGACACTTTGATTATTATCAAAAATATATAGCATCTATATCATTTGACTTGTGCTTGTCATTCTTCGTTTCCTTCTCATAAATAAACGATTCAAGATCTTACGCCAAATATTATGAGTAAAATAGACAATGTTACCGTAGTATTTCGTCGAAGCTTAGAGCCATTTGCAAACCAGGAATAATTCAATCCTACAACTATTTCCTATCAACCAACATATAGAAATTCCTTATCGAAGGTGGATTCGAAATCATCAAATAAAAAATAAAAAATTCAATCTTTTTCGAGAATATGATATATTATATGTTACTTAATATATTATAATATATTTATTTATTTATATTATATTAACAAACTTTAATTCAGTAAGGAAAATGAACTTGGGAACTGCGCGTTTGTCTCTCTGCAGCAATAACCTAAATGACCACCAAAAACACGAACCAAAAATAAAGCCGACGTACGGCTAGGAAATGCGACACCAATGCTAACAAAATATCATGTCTTTGGCAGTGATACATAACGTTTATTTAAACTGTAAGTATAAAAGCTTAGAGGGAGAAAGAAGATTCGAAAAAATAATAGTTATTTTACCATTCATTCATCCATTCATTCCATTAATTTACCTTATCACTTCTATGGCATTTCAGATAATCTTCCCGAAATTTAGATTGGAGCAGTGTGCAAAAAAAAAAAAGAAAAAAAAAAAATCGTCGCATACAGTCAAAAGCACAAATATTAAATAATGTTGATTTACAATAATCCTGACTTTTGACCTTAATTTTGTGAATTTCTTATTTTTCCTCATTACAGAAGCAGTTTTACCCCGGGTTAATTTAATGATTCAGTAGGTGAAATTTTTTTTTTTGCTTTTTACAATTATTACGATTGAATCAAACACTTTTTTTATCTTTTGTTTGATAAGTTCATGAGCAATTCTAATAAATCCAATTAGGATTTATTAGAATGTTTATGTTATTTTTATAATATATTATATATATTATATTACACATATATTTATTTTATTTTTATTACTTATATTATATATTTATTTATATTATTTTCTATACTGTCATTTACGATTAAATTATTTGCTTTTTGTGTTTATTTTGACTGAGGTTTAATCATCTCTGCACTTACTTTTTGAAAACACAGTCTAAAATAACCATAGTTTGGAGGTCTATGGTTGTGTTCTTTTATTTGCGCATTGAACTTGGATTGCGAATAATGCTGAGTCAGGTGGCTATAAAAGGAGCAAAACAAATTCAATTGACATAGGTAACATAGGTGTATCCACTGAACTTCTAAAAGAAGCAAAACAAGCTTTATCAGAGGAGCTATGCGTTCAGGGGAAGTTGAGAATAGAAGTAAAGAACTACAAAAACATAGACACTGCCTCATCAAATTTATACAGTGGAGTTTAAAAACATTAAAATAACTTAGTTAAGAAAGGAGACGCAGAAGAATATTTCAAACATTAAAATATTGCTAAAAATCATCTTCTGTTCTGAACTGTTCTTTAAAAATATTGGAAAACCTTACTCTACTATCCAAGCAAAAAAACTAGGGAACAAACCACTATTTTTTAAGAAGTAAAAATGTGATTCCCTAGTAAACCACTAAAAACCTGTCAAAGAAAGATAGGATCAATGCAATATCTATTAGGTTATGTTGTCTGAAAAATTGTCAAAAAAGCTAAAAGCCACAAAATTTATAACAGTGAAGAAATTCAGGCTGTAATTGCTGCATTAGAAGACTTTGTAATTTACAGGTCAACTTTAGAATACAGATCAACGCCTGATTGAAACAAAAGACAGAGGTTAACTGCACTTATTTAACGCATAGCCAATATATTGGATTATTATCGAGTATGGTGCTAAGTGCACATGTTCATGTGTCAATTTAGGTAACAACTTTGACCCATTATCTAAATCTTCTTTTACTATTTTGACAAAATTATACCAAATAATTAGGTTACCATCGTTCCACATACTACGAACCTCATTTCTCTCTATGAAAATTATTAAATAAAGCATGTGCAAAATTTACAGTGTGCCAAGTCCATAGAACAATCAAAAAATTTTATGAATAAAAATATTAATAGCTGTATTAAAACGTTTAAGAGCTTGATATATTTATTTTCTAGTATTTTGACAAGTTGAAAAAACAAACCACCCAGCATCTCAATTTCAAGTACTATATTACCAGATATTACTTGAAGCAGAAAAGAAGAATTGAACTTCAAATCCATTCAAATACTAAATAAAACCAGATCCTTTTTTGGATAATAAAACCTGATGGAGCATATGCAAACAATATACAAGTTCCCTTCGACCTCCTTAAGTCATAGTAAGTTCTAAGTTTTTCAGGCGTGCAATGTATATCTTAAAAATTATTTACTAAAACGATAAATGCAGTTTCTAGCTGTCTTGATAAGATGAGGAACGTCAGCAAAAAACCTATTGTATTGCTCTGATGCATATAAATTGATAGTTCTGCACACTATGCCATCATCTGCAGATACCAGATTTACGTTAATAAATGCATGCTTCATATAAAATTCTCGATTCAGCGAAGCTCCATTGGAAATAGTGGCAAATACCTTTAGGCTGCAAAAGAATTCTAATATGGCAACTGCTTCCCAAAAGAACGACTACAATTGATAATATTTCACAACCTTAGTCGCAAAATATGCAAACAATATTATAAACTTGTAAACTTGTAAACTTGAAGGTTGAAGCCACACCTCGTATATAAAACGCAAGCATGTGTCATGCTAAATGGTCAACATCATCAAAGCAAGAGTAATTAAGTTCAGGAAGCTCTCTTGAGTACGTATCAAAGACTAAATTCTCCTGTATTTTTACTTCATCAAATGAGAAAACAATGTATCTTTGGCATGTATTATATCTATTTTTCAACTTATTTGACTCGTTGACCGCTTTGTGTTTAAAACCAGTAGTTAGCTTAATACCCGTGTTGTAATCTCTAACTGTCGTCGGCTAGGGAGTGCGAGAACATCTGCTTAGCGTAACTTATCATAAACAGCGGTTGATTTTGATGCCAACAACAAACAGAAAAAAATCATCATCGAATAGTAATTGGTGGATCCATTTGAGTTTCTAGTCATTCAGTTTATTAGTCTTTTTCCGCTCCTCTTTTAAAGCAGGTTCTATTTTTTTTACGACGTATTTTTAGGAAAGGGAGCATTAGGTCTTGTAGGAGTGTCAATCTGTCATTTTTTTTGTTTTTTGTTCTTCCGTATACTTATTATAAGTTGTTTACAATAATTACAAATGTTATCATCATTGGCACATACCCTTTTTTTCGTCTTGAGTGGATTTGTACCCACGGCATTTTCCATTACAATTCATTGCAATATTATTGGAAAATGTGCTACCGCAAGGCAACACTGTCACAGTATATGGCACATATGTGGATTCATTCATTTTAAAGTGCACATTATTGTCAATTTCTGTACAAACCCTGCCATCCAGTTTCAAGATTTTTATTTTCAATTGAAAATCCTGAAAGTTGAAATCCTGTAGGCACCTCTAACTTTATACATAACTCTACAGTCATTGAAAATGCTTAACGGTCTTCTCGCTACATTTTAGTGGTTTTTCATCGGTAAGGTGCTGCGCCTAATCGTAATAGTATCTTCCCAGTTTCTAAATTTAAAAAAGTTTGTTTTGATTTAATTTTCAAAAGAAAATAAAATTAAAGACCATACACAAAATAAAGCGAAGTATTGTGCAGACCAGTAAACTAAACAGCATATATAAAAGTTATTCTTTTATCCAAATCCGGCCTTTTGAATAAACAAAATCTGATTTTTTAAATAAAATTAAAAAAAAAAAAAAAAAAATATATATATATATATATATATATATATGTATACAATAGAGTTTAATTTAAAGTCAGTTTATTCTTGTAAAATGCCGAAAATATAAATGTAAAGGTAAATGCTTAAAGTAAAATAGAGTTTTATTTTTCGTATTATACGCGTGAAACCACGAGCATGCTCTTGCTCAGTATCTCGTCACACGTGGCTTTGTTTTTTCATTGTCGCATTGAAGACATGTTAAAGTAAATGTGATTAAAGTCTTTTTCTATTGCTTTTGTTTCAAAAGAGGCGTTAACATAAAAAGTTTATTACAAAACATTTGCTTCAACTAAAAGTTGATGTCAAGGAAAAGTAGTAGTATGTCATCGGGAAAATTAAGAATTAAAATTAAGGTCGTTTATCTTGGATTTTAAAAATCATGTTGTTTAATAGGCAAACAGCAATTTAAATCGAAGGGCGGCTAGAAAATTTGACGTGGGTGAAAAAATGATCCGCGATTGACGTTCAAAGTTTCAAGATATAGCTGCAAAAAATCTTGAGAAACGAGGTGGAAAACGAATAAGGCTGGAAGAAAATTAACAAATGTGGATCTTGAAGTTAAAGAATGGATTCATGAACGTAGAGCTAGAATGCTTAGAGTTTCCCGAAAACTAGTTTTGAGAAAAGTTAAAACCATCCACGACGATGGTACAGATGATCCAGCTTTAAGAGAAAGCTACATTGCAAGTCGTGGATGGCTTGAAAATTTTATGAAAAGAAATGGACTTTCTCTGCAAAGAAGAACAACAATCTTTCAAAAGGATGCCAAGCTCGATGATTGATAAGCTGGTTATGTATGTGATTCAGAATCGCAGACTTCAACAAATTCAAATACAAACCTAGCTCCGTCATTGTTATGGACAAGACTGCCATATGGCCGGATATGTTTTCTGGAACAACTGTTGATACCAAAAGGAAAGAAAGACATTCCTTTCAAAACAACTGTTCATGAGAAAGTGAGAGTTTCTGTCTGTTTGATTGTGAAAGCTGATGGGACACACCTAAAACCTTTCATTGTCTTTGGTGGTGATAAACGCGAATGCAAAGCATGAAACAAAGAGTTCGAATTAAAGTGTATAATAGTTGCATCATCATCAAACGTGTGGATGTATAAGGAATTGACCCTGGGGTTTGTTTGCTCAGTAATTGGAAGGTTCTCATTCGACAAGCGTTTATTGGCATGGGTTCCTTTCAGTGTTACATGATGCAGTCCGTTTGAGAGATATTAAAAGGATATAACGTCGATTCTGTTATTGTTCCAGGTGGTTATACACCTTATATCCAAACTCCGGATGTATCTTGGAACAAGTCTTTTCAAGCTCATGTTACCTCTGAATATGATGAGTGGTTATGCTCTGTTACCCACCAATATACTCAGACTGGGAATATGAAAGCTCCTCCAAGGAGAATAATTGTGGAATGGGTGTTAGAGGCATGGGGCAAATTATCCAAAAAGCTTATCGTCAAATTTTTTAAGACTTGTGCTCTAAACTTAGCTGTTGATGGTAGTGAGGACCAGTCAGTTCACTGTTTCAAGAAGGTAGGATGTTGTCCGAACGGAGTTATCATGTTGAAAGAGGCAGAGGCGTTGAAAATTATCACAGAAGAAAGGACTGAAGAAAATCCATTCAACCGAGTATCTGAGTCAGATGTAGAAGATGCAAGTGAGCCCTTTCATCTCATAGAAGAAGACCACGAAAATGACGAAAATATTAGCATAGGTAAACATCTTTGTTTTTATTTTATGACTTTTGAGATCTATAAGATATCAAACTCTTAAATATGCGACGCCCTCTAATTAGCGCCGCCCTCTAATAAGCGATGCACCCAAAAGCATGGAAATTTAATAAGCGCCGCGGCCCTTGTTAGAGGAAATACGGTATTTTGTTATTTAATCACTAGCACAACGAACACTAAATCGCAAATCCTAAGCGCGCTTGTTTTGATCACGTGAGACAAAAATGTTAGAAAAATAAGTTCAAAAAATAGGCTTCCAGACTATGGTTATTTTAGATACTGTGGTGAAAACCATTGAATTTAATAAATCATTCTTTTAATGATTTCAATTTTACCTTGTCAGAATGGCTACTAAATATTGAAAGAGATCACTAGCACAGGTAATTTGTTTTTGCAGTTGGGTTGAGAACAATAAATTCTCTCAGGAGGTGGGAATTTTCATAAAATCCCATTTATTGTTGTTAGATTTTTTTATAAGAATTTTTTAAAATACTCTGTCAATAATACTTTTGTATGTATGCGAAGAAAATCTGTTCCAATCGTTTCATTACAAACTGTAGTGGTATTTGTTGATGAAATAACAAATACAAGTAAAACTCCTGCAGTCATAATTGTTTAATGTCGCAATAAATAGGTCCAGTGACCAAATATCCTAGCTGGCTGCATTTTTCTTGCTTAGATTGAGTAACTGTTGGACATTCTCCCCTCCAAAATACTACCACCACAACAATAGCTGATAAACGTTTATTACTTAATTTTGTACATTTCATGACCTTTTAGTCCTTGTTTCATTTCATCGCTCAGATTGTTTATAACATAATTCAATGCTTTTGTTCCTTATAGCGGATATTAAAATATGCAATCTAATAAAATGGTGTCTCTCTTGTTGATTATTTCAATATTCGTAAGCATCATTACCAGTTGATTTGTTTATATATATATTTAAAAAAATAATGGTCTAACTGTTTTATACCATTAACCATTTTGCCCTTTATTTAAACTTTTAATTTAACTATTTAGTTTTTCTCCTTAGATCTTATTATTCCTTTAACTTTATTTTTAACGTTACATAGCATGAGATGGTGCTTAAGTTTTATCGCATGTTCAATGTTGTTAAAACTAGGTAATTTCTTAATTTCTGCGTTTGCATAATCGTTACAATCTGTGTTGTTTTTACTTCCCATATTACTTGACTCGTCTTTTCTGTGATTTTTTGCTGCTATATTCTTCGTTTAAATTTTCTTTTAAAAATTCGTTGTATTTCTTTTTTGTTTCTGAGATTTTGAGAGATTTAACTTTAAGGAGCGTTGGTAATTTCTTATTATTTTTTTGTCTTCTATATTTCATACCTACCAAGAATTGAATTTTTTTACTATAAATATTGAGTAAAGTATGGTAAAACCTTTTTATAAATAAAAAAATAAATATTATAAAATAATATTATTTAAAATTATTATTTAAAATATTCAGTGAATAGATTTCATAGATATGGAACCATGAAGTTTATGACGTTAAAAAAAATTACAAAAGTAGATAATCATTTTTTTCAAGAATCGTTGTTGTGATCCTGGAAGCTATTCGCCGCAACTGTTATATTACAAGTCATTTAAGGCGACTTCCGTGTATATTAACAAACTAATAACGTCGCGGATAAAGCGATTCCTTTCATGTTGCAATATAGACAAAAAGATATAACAATAACAAAATATATAATATTGTGAATATATTAAAAAATCATTAAAATGGAATGATATTCAAAATGTTGTTTTTATTTTTTTTCTCAATTTTTTGGAGAATTATTATTAGCGTGGTTTGTTTATTGTAGTACTCTTAAATCGATAATAGGCACCGCAGTTATTAGATTTTTTTTTTTTTTACATATCTTGTTCCATTTTCAAACTATATCTTGCGCTGTGGGATTTGGTCACGTGACATAACCGATCTTCGGCAGTGGTGTACTGCAGCTGATGCAAACCTTTACATGTTTCATTAATAATTTCGCAGTTTAATAATTTAATTCTGAGATAAAAGAAAAAAAATATCGCGGAAAATAAAACTTCATCTTTGAATTAAGGTATCGTATTAGCATATCAGTATCTAGTATTAACCACCTTTACAAACTGCCTTCGTCTTCATGAAAGCAAAAATCATTATTACACCTGTAAAATAAAATTATGGATTGATTTGTTAGAAATTACTGTCGATTTTTAGAAAATAATTTTATAATGCGGCATATAATTAAATTGATTTTTCTTCTCCAATTTGCTTTCCGTAAACCCCTGAAAAGGTAGGGAGTGTTGGCCCAAGAATTTGGAACAAAATTTTTGGATTCAATATTTAAAATAAGGTTTTGGTACTATGGAAGCTGCTAATTAGAATTGTTACTGGTATTAATTTTGCGACCGGTTTATAGTTGCCACCGGTTCATATTATAGTTGCGACCGACTCATATTATAGCTGCCACCAACACATATTTTAATTCAAATGAAGTATGCATTAACTTTAAACTTGGAGTCTGTGGAAATTCCTTACTAATAGATCCACTGATCTTAAAAATAAAAATATTAATATTATTATACTTTTTCTGAGCAAATCTATAAAACTTTTAAAAAATAGGCAATAAATTAATTAATGCTACATTGTGTTCATCACAATTAAGAAACGTAAAAATTCTTTATCAAAACATTGTTCATTGATTAAGCCAAGTTTCTGAATGCAACAAGTGCATGAAGAAGCTTTATGTAATACGTGCATCGCGAGGCAATCCGTGAAAAATTTAAAATATTTTTGGAAATCGAGACGCCTTTGCAAATGCAGTAAAAACTCTTGAAACCTCCAGTGTATCTGGGATAAATCTGAATATGATGGTTGGGCAAAGATATGATGGGCTTCTGTAATAAGCCCTCTAAATCCCTCCATTGTTGTCTGCATAATCAAGTTGATTACTTGCATTTGCTTCAAGCTGCAAAGCAATTCCGCACATCAGAAACCAGTCTGAAGACGTCCAATAGATTACACGGTTTATCAGCGGGAGAGCAAAATCGGACGACATCAGCAAATAGCCTTACCAACGGAAAAATTGAAGAAATTGTAAAGCAAGCAATAAAAAACTTTTTACGCCTATCGCTTATTGGATACGCTTGATGGTATAGCAGATAATAGCCAGGATGATGCTAGACGTGATTCCCAGAGTTAAAAGTATAAGGTGCTAAGAAAATACCATCTAGTATTGCTCTTTCTATGTCAATTTGTGTTGTCGTTTTTTGGTAAACGTAACTAAGGCACTGCAACATGTCAAAAGTGCAATGTGACTTCCAGTCACAAAAGGAAGGCATTCAGGACATAAGGAAACATCGAATTTGCTACAGAAAATTAGAAAGCCTTACAAGAGAAAATTTTTTGGATCTTAAATAATCATGGATAACTTTCTAGCAAGTGCATTGACAAGGTAGCTACAATTCCCTTCTTTATCGATTATGCCCTTAATGAGTTATTAAACTGATTTTCCACTCAGTTTTAAGATATGGTCTCTTAGAACTTCTTCTGCCAGAAAACTTACACAAACTGAAATGATACAGCGTGATCATTTTCCAAATGTTTGACAAACACTGAGATGCCTGCGATCAGAGTGGAAATAATTAAGTGGAAGATTTTTTTGAAAAACAACTTGGAAAAATCAATCCATTCTTTAATGTAAGAAAAATTGCTACCTGGTATCTTTTCCAGTGCTGAGGAAGATACGCCAGACTTTCTTAACAATGCCAGTTGGAATTGTGGCATGCGAGCGTTTTTTTTTCAGGGTTATGGCGACTAAAACTTTGAACAAGGTTGACTGAGACAGAACATCGTTTTTGTGGTTTAGCCATGCTGAAGATTTACCAAGAATCTGAATTCAAGCTAATAATCCAGAAGATATTAACGAATTGAAAAAAAAAAGAAGGGAAATCACATCAAACATTGAAACTGTATTTCTATATCGTTTATGGGTAACTTTTTATAAGAAACTACATGAAAAAAATTCCACATTATTTTTTTAGTAGGGGTTTAGCATAACATGATTGTGTCAAAAACCTATGAACATTTATATTTTTCCCCACCAGAACTTTTGAGCTATCTAGGCCTTTGAATGTTGCAGGGTGCCCTGACCGACGACTAGGATGAGGAGGTTTGTTGGGGGTGGGGGAGGGGGGAGTGGTGGGTGTAGGTAGAGATCAGAAAGATTTTAATGGTCCATAATCATCTTTCTTTTATTAAAGCAGTGTTTTAATCGATTTCCATAAAAGTTAGAAACATTCCATTCTAACAGCAAACTTGACCGATAACAAAAAGTTATGAAATCCTAAATGAATATATATAAATATTTTTTTCAAACTTTACAGACAGCCTTGTTTTGAATTAAAAAAGCGCTGTATTTAACGTTTTAAAATATCTCTCCAAGCATGTTCTTTTAAAAAGTTCACATGACCGTTATTCTATAAATTTTTTTAAGCGCGTGATTAAATGGTATGTTGTGGTTTTATTTCATTATTACAGATTAGTTCTGTTACTAAGCGTGGTACTTGTCATATATTCGACGAAACTTACAATTTTTAATTGCCCTTAAAAAATGAAATCAATCAAAAGTATTCAAAGTAAACGAAGAAAGTTATCTTATGTTTATTGGCAATAAACACGTAAGCTGTTTTATTTGCTCAGTTATTATATTTTTTTTTGTAATTTGCATTTATTTTAAATTTGAGAATTGCACCACCACTTTTTAGCATTTGGAATACTTATAAGTGCCCGCTATGTATTTTCAACGATTCGGAATTTATTGAGCAGAAGCTTCCCACAAATATTTCGGCAAAGGGCCTAATATTTATCAACATACCTAAATTCAAATTGATGATGCAAAAAAATTTTTTTTTTTCTAATTTTCTTTTCACCTACTTTTTCGTTACTTAACTATAATGTTTAAGGAAAGCTGATGTAATTTCTAAGTTAAAAAATAGGCCTCTTTTGAGGAGCGCTTTTACGTGGGTTGAAGTCATTAGCGGATAAATTTTTTAACGGGTAAAGTCATTAGCGGGTGAGTTCAATATTGGATAGGCTTATCATCTTTGTTTATATAAAATAACTCAAAATTTGACTGGAAATTCATTCCAAATTGAATTTGACACTAACGACGAAACTGGTTGAAACTATTACCTTTACCTGATAGGCCTTCAAACAAACGGTTGCCATAGTTTCTGTTAGTTTGGATTTTGCTTAACGTTCGTATTTTTTCCTCTAAATTGAATAAATCTATGCATTATCATCGGAAAATAGAGAACAGGGTAGAAAAATATACCTAGATAAAATGTGTTTAACTGTTCTTAAATAAATGAACTTGAGTTGGAGATAACGAAAAAAAAAAAACAAAACAAGAATAAAAGCAAGAAACGAAAAAAAAGGGACGAAACATGTTTGCAATACGACGATTTGATTTAAATCAAAAGAATGCTAATATTTCTTACAAACTTAACAATTGATTAAATTATTTACCAGAAAAGAAAAGAAGGAAAATGAATCCAAAGAAATCCGTTTGAGTACAGTTTTTATGTTTTTGTTGGAGAGGGACCCAGTTTTAAAATAGATTAAGTCGTCATAATTAAAAATTGTGCGAATTTCTAAAAGATTTTTTTTTTACATTGAGGATTAAAAAAGCCTTATGGATATTAATTATTTTCAAGAGTATTTCATTGAAATTTTAGTAAAATTTAGACATCCTCTTTATGGAATGTTGATAACTTACTTTAGTCTAAAAAATATCATCACTGGAGCTTCGATTTTTTAGTAGTCTTCTTTTTAAAAAGTTATTTATAATTATGAAGTTTGTTTGAAGAGTACGTGGTTTCTGTTTAAATATTTTGCTATAATATTTGTATAGAGTAACCTTTATGAAAAAGAAAACATCTCAACGATGAAAATAATGAAAATCATTTTGTTTGAAGATTGCAATGAGGATTGAATTGTAGATTTTTAATATGGGTAATTTTCAAAATAGGCGATATTTTTTATTGTATAAAAATTGAGAAACTTTCACAGCACTATTATTATTCTCGCTAAATATTAGAACAAAAAATTTAATTCTTGAACCTATGGAAATGCTTTTCTAGAAATATTTTTCTGTTGACAGAGCTCTAATAAATTTTAGTTTAAACACAAGTGCTATACTGTGATAATACTAGTCTTTTTATTAAAATGCTAAAAACATGAACTAATCGATACTTTTAATAACAAGTCAGTAGTAATAGAAAGGCATAATACTCATTCTTTTGTGTAATTCCAGACGCACATATAGGAGCCATTTTTTGAATCTTAGACACACATATAGTAGACGTTTTTTGAATCATAGTTTTTGTAATACACCGGAGTCTGGTATAGGTCCAAACTGTTA
Organism: Euphysa ruthae; assembly: GCA_035046665.1. Taxonomy (NCBI): domain Eukaryota; kingdom Metazoa; phylum Cnidaria; class Hydrozoa; order Anthoathecata; family Corymorphidae; genus Euphysa; species Euphysa ruthae. Next base: position 15,248 of record JAUZNK010016595.1, read on the forward strand.
TGTTTTGTAATATCAGAGCCTGGTATAGGTGTAACGCCACAGTATGGTATAGCTGTAAACTATTATCGTTTTTGTAATACCAGAGTGTGATATAGCTATAAACTGTTATGTTTTTTGTAATACCAGAGTCTGGTGTAGGTATAGACTTTTATGATTGTATCTAACAGAGCCTAAAATTTTGTTGTGTATTATCCTAATATCCTAATACGGGTCTCAAAATTATTATTCTAGCCGCAGTCAGCGGATGCATTTTTTTAATCCAAAAACACCAAGAAACTTTTGGGGAGCTTGAGTTTACACTGAGAATCTCACAGCGGGCACACGGGCGAATCAAAGACGTTCAAAAGAAGTTATTTGAGGAACTCTGAGAATTAGTTCAACTGGGAAATATGGAAAGACGTACCGCTTGGGCCATCTTTTGTATGTCTTGTGTGATACGTCCAAAAGACGTTGTATTTGCGTTCCATTCAAATTTCACAACTTCAAGTTAAATGACAATAAAAAGCGGTCAATTACTAAGTAGATGATATTTTATAATAAATAAGCACATAGGTTCTATTATGTGCGTTTTCATCTGTAATGTTCAATTAAACTGCTTTCTAGCTCATCATCGTCATGATAAATGGCGTGGTTTTGTTCAGCGCCATCATTACTGAGAGTGGCGCTGCTTTTTTCTTGCCACCTCCGTCTTTCTTGTCTGGTACCCGTTTCAGAATTAATTTCCATGCAGGATTGTACCTCGCTTTTCAAGAACTTATCTGGCGCACATTCTGAAAATTAAAACGTTTTGTTTAATTTATTTTCATGGGGATGGCGTTATTGGAATTGTTAATCTTGATCAGGTTTTGCCAATCTCCAAACACACTTTGGTCAGTAAAATTTTAAGTATGATTAGATTTTAACTAGATCAAACCGTTCTGCTGCTATCAACTTGTGCTAAGCAAATGATCCTCAAGCATATCTTCGGTTAAGTCAAAGCAGTTTTTCAGGAAGATATAAGTTTAATTAAAATATCCAATTTACATAATATCAAATGCAATTTTTAGGCATATCATCACTAAATTTATCACAAAATGTCCCGGGGGCCCTTGGGATGCTGTACACATAATTTTTTCTAACGCCAGGCGGTTTGCACACCTATTTTGTCCAAGCAATTTGTACACTAGTTTGTATCAGCTTCTGGTGTGTGTGTGATTTCAGTATAAAATGTTTGAAAAATTATGAGTGATTCAATTTCAATTTTTACCAACTACAATCCCTAGAAATGAGTTAATTTACACTTGATGTATTTCCGGTGTTAAGACCTACATCAAAGAAATAACAAGGTGGTCTTATATCCAACAATAACTTACCAATGACCATGTATATGTTCCATAATGTATAAGTATATATAATTTCATTGGTTTCAAAGCTATAGTACGCCGGAAAAAAAATAGAGGGTGAGATGTCTTGCTAGTGATCGAAAATCGACCAGTGTGATGTGGAAAGCGAATGTGGTGAAAAAACAGAGGCAGGGACAAGAGAAACCTACATAAATGAATTTAATTATCAAGTTATTCTGGAAGCGAGCTTGAGTGCTGTACACAACGTAGATGTTGCCGACAAACAAGGAATAAACAAATCTCTGGTTGCAAAATAGAAAAGAAATAGCGATGTTATTGAAGATATGGCTATGCAAAAACGCAAAAAGTTCTTGAAAAAGATCAGGCCATCAACAAGACACAAAGAATTTATCAAAAAACTGTACAAAAAATTTACTACCGCAAAATCCCGGTTTCTCGAAATTTTATGCCTGCTTCTATGCAAACGCTAACAAAATTAACATGGAAAGTTATGAGTCAGACACTACTCGTTTATCATAAAGTGTGGCTACAAGATCCATTGAAAACTACAATGTTAAGTGTTGATTTCAGCCAAAGAAGCAGTAAAAAAATCATCATATCTAGCTGTTATGGTGGGATGGCATGCCACCCTAGCGCCTGAAGCGCTTGTAAAGTATGGAAGTTCGTCGCCACATTATGACAAAAATAGGAAAATTGATCAAACTTGATGTCTCAAAGAGAGACATCAAGTTTGGGTAGCAACCCTTGGATCGGGTCTTACGGAGCGGCAATGTACGTTAAAGATCTGTATATCCCTTGAAAGCAAAGTTCGTATTGCCACCTTTTTTCATGGAACGGATAAGTGAATTTCTCGCGATAAGATAGAATATGGCGTACCCTGCAGTAGTCTACTTTTATTGGGGGGCAAATACTTAGAGTGATAAAAGTTCAGAAGTGTGGATTAATATCACATTGGAAAGAAGGAATCCAGCAAAACGGCAAAGAATTTGTTTTTTTTTGGTGATAATCTTTCCGCCCAAGTAAGCGATGAATATCTGCAAATAGTAAGGAAAATAAATGAAATAGTTTGGTACGGTTTAAGTGATGCTACTGAAATCTTGCATTCAGTTAATTGTGGGATCGGTTGCATGCTTAAGCAAACGGTTACGCGAATACAAAATGATTGGTCAGATCATGAAAATCATATCGACTTATTTCTCGAAAGAAAAGTTGTGTATAAAGCACCAAAGATTATTGTTTATTGATCATATGGTTATTGATGATGCAGACTGTCGATGACTGATTGGAAAGTAAACCCCGAGGTGTTAGGAGATTATTTAAATCCCTCAACTCTGCAAACTGTGTCGTCGAAACAAGCGATGACAACTTCAAAAGATGTTTCCAGAGAAAGCTGCCGAATGTGAAGATGAAGCACTGTGTATGACATATGGGAAGGAAGAAGAACAGAGAGGTCGAGCGAGTAGATAACGAGTTAGATAACGAGTCAGACAGGATCCACAGCCACGAATCACAAAACTGAAAGATAAAGTCTATAAGTCTATAAATCTATTAGCCAAAAGGTAAACCTAAAGTTGAGTGTACCAAGGTCGGTGTATCCGAATTTTTAATTGCTTGTGGTAATTTTTTCATTTATTAAGGCGTCCTAATTGCGTATAAGTGTCATAACATTTTTTCTATGATTGTAGAAGATGTAAACAGTGTAGATCTTGTATTAATTTAATTAGATTATAAGGATTTTCTTTTCTTTACGGAAATTTTAAAACTCAATATTCTTTCTAAAAAACCAAAAACCACATAAAAAATCACACAAAAAGCACATAAAAACCACACAAAAAGCACATAAAAACTTTAAAAATTAACTCAACCTGCTAGACCATTTGCGTGGTGCTTGTTTTCTTATAAAAAACAGCGTGTTATGATAGTTAAATAGACAAAAACATCATCTTTTTTTTTTTTCTTTTTATTTTTGTACTTGATTATTACTACGTGTTTCTTAAATAAAATGGAGGTTGAGATTAATTAAAGTTGAAAAGGGATATTTATATAACTTAGCCACATTGTGATAGCAGGTGATTTTTTATTTGGATTTTAGTTCAGTTGTGTGAGACTAATTTGTGATTTCAAAGAGTTTTTACAAGATATTTGAGGTAAATTACCAGGTTAAAGGTATTGTGAGTTTACGTGATGATTATAGTCTATGCGATAATTTCAACAGTTCATTTCTGGTCCGAAAAGGAACTGGCATCATGTTGAGGAAAATTACCAAATTTTGACGATGATTATTTGTTCTTTACGGAAATAGTTGCCATTATATGTTTTTTTTAGATAAAAGAGTTCTTCAATTTTTTGTCTACAGTTTTTTTTCTGCAAAAGCACATAATTTATGAATATGGAGTCACGTGTGCGTTGCAAACTCATTTTGAGTTTGGATGAAAAGTTTTGTGCTCAAAAGCCTGCTTAAGATCCAAGTTCTATCAGAGCTTTGAAAATGAATTAAACAAGATTTAAGTACGATGGCCCTTAAGGGTCACTACTTTGTTTCATTCTAACAAGGTTAAATTCCTTATTTTTAATACATCATTGTTACTTATAGGTACTTTTATTAATACATCATTGTTACTTATAAGTACTTTATTACTTTCTGAATGGTCTACTTTAACTTAAAATAGCCATAAGAAACATACAAACAATTCACATAAAACAAAGAAATGTTTATTTATAATATATAAGTATATATGACCCTTCAGGGCCATCGTATTTAAGCACAATAGTTTGAGTTTGTTTTGCTTTAAAAAAATTTCAAACTGGTTTATTTCACTTTGAGTATCATGTGAATCACATCGAGGCCATCTAATGTGTTTAAAAAAAATCAAGCCATGGTTATTTTAACATAAATATTTCAGCATGATGTCTTTTGGTTTTTAGGAACTATAAACTGAATAAAATGAAACTTGCACGTGCATAACAAGAAGACATTCGAGGATGGCCATTAGCACAGGTGTTTTAATTTTTCTTATAAAAAGTTGAAATCTGGTTAATGAAATTTTATAAGCAAAATTTGTTAAAGTAGAAGTTTTAAGTTCATTTTTTTAACTTTATATTTAAAATTTTTTTTTGGAAATCTGTAAAGCAAAGCTCCCTAACACATAAAAAAGGACTGGAATTATAAGGCAGGTTGATTTTGCGGATGAGTTTATCTACTAAGATAGACTGACTGATTGGGTTGATCATCTAAGATATTCAGATTTTTTAAAATAGACTGAACATCATAAATGAGCTCATCGCTAAAGATTTATCACCTAAGATGTGTAAACTTTTAGTTGGAAGTGATAAATTTGATATACCATTAAAATATAGAATAACTGAAAAATAAAAAAGGAAAATTGCCATGACCTATAAATAAACGAATATTAAGCTAAGGAGCTTAAAAATATATACAATTTAGTAATTTTAGTTAATATTAGAGCAAGTGTAACAGGAAAATTTCCCCGAGAAAATTGCCCACCACCCACGAAAAATTTTCCCCGAGAAAATTGTCGCCTGGAAAATTGTCCTCCTAAAAAAAATTAAAACATATAAAAAGCATTTAGTTTTAAAAATTTTTCTTTTCATTGAAAAATCTACACAAAATCTATACAAATTTAAAAATTGAACAAAATCAGTAAATATAGTCCAAAAATTATACATGAAATTTAAAGCGGAAATGTTTTTATACATATGAACATAATTGATGAAGAGCCTATGTTGTATGCAATACTTCTAAGGTACAGGATATTTTAAGTCGTCCACAATGTTTAAGATCCTCTCGTTATAACTTAAATAACGTCTCCTTTGAACAGGTGGTGGATGCCATGCTTCTGCATGTACAATGGCCAACCGATCGAGTGACTCAGAATTTTTTAACAGTCCCAGAAGTTTTCCAAATTTTGGATGATAGCTGGCAGATATACTTACCTTAAAACACATTGTGACAAACTTCAAATTTATTGTTCTCTGCGTTTTTTCAACATGTTCCATATTTCGATAGCAAAATTTAGTGCTGCTCGAGGCCATTTAGACGAAACTTTCCAATATAAGTGTCCCAAAAGTAATCGATAACTGCGTCAGTATCTTCATCGTAGGTCGAAAAAAAATCGAAAAATCGGGGTTTGAAGGCCAAAGCTGGTATCATTTTTAAATGGAGAGTAAACTCTTGGTCTTCCATATATCACCCGTATAGACCAACGGCTTGTATTTTTTTCAAAACATTTTTTGCTAGATGAAAAAAGCACCCACTTATATCAGCGTTTGGAAATAAAGAACGAGCTACATTTCCTGCAGCAATCTCAAATCAAATAGTATTGAAAATGGACGATTTCCGGGAACTGGCAGTCGATTTCACAATTCGGTGAAATAGCGTTCATTCATGTGTTTCACTCGTTTTGTTTTTTCCGGCATAAAGAAAAGAAATCGTTCTTTCACTTACTCTTGTGTGTGTCGCGTAAACTTGAAAAAAATACCTAAAGACAAACTTTAAACATCTCATTGTTGAACCAATTTTCCGGTTCAGCCTGAAATTGAAGAACCTTTTCGGTAGCGAGTATTGACATTCTAGCATGATCTCCAATACCGCTATTAAACAAAAGAAATCTTTCTTCATTGTGGGTTTGTTGAAATTCAGCAAGAAGTTACGGTATTGCTTCTCAAGCTATTGGATTGGGTGGATGATTCATATCTCTTCTTTGATTTCTGATAGTTCCTTTGATGTGGTCCACCGTAGGTAAGTTTGTAGTATGAGATATTTACAAGTTGGTTTACAATTATAACTTGTGGTGATTTGCGTGAAACCTTGGCGATTTCTTTCTCGGACTTTACCTGTGAAGTTATTAAAAATGCATAAAATTCTTTTTTTTTTATGTATGAAAAAAGTCTATGAATAGCATAGCCAATCCTGAGCAGAATAAAAGTGCACGGATATTTCACATTTATCCGCAGACGAAAATGAAGAGGTTTATATTACAATAACTGGCTAAGGCTGCCGGCTAGTAATTTAAAAAGAAAAAGTTGAATTTTCAAGAAACGCATTGTTTTCCTACGTATACATAAACCGAATTAAAATTAAATAATGAAAATACTATATTTGACAATTTTTCGGGGGACATATCTTCTCGGGGGATATTTTCCGGTGGACATATTTTCTCAGGGGTAATTTCCCATGAATTAAAGCTAATTGCCAATGTTTACTCAACATAATGGTTTTTTAGAAAGTTCATGGTTTTTGGTCGTTAAAACAGCTTTACCTTAGGTCCGCATCAAAGCCTTAGCATTTAGGAATTAATAAGTGAATATAACTTGGAAAAGACAAGATTTCCGTTTCTTTTTTCC
>JAUZNK010016606.1:0-21951 GCA_035046665.1 Euphysa ruthae
TGAAATGCAGATACTGTTTATCAAAACACAAGAAAAATTTTAACAAAAACATTTTGAATTAATTGAGTTATTCTTTGTTTAATTTAGTTGTCTCCTAACTTCATGTAAAATTAAAAGAGGAAAACCTCAAAAACGTTATTTTAGGTGAAAAAGTGACTTGGGCCCAGTGTCATGAGACAAGATTTTTCAACAGGTGACCATAAAAGTCAAAAATTTCCATTGAAGTTCCCCTAATTTGTGCAAAATTAAAATAAATCATGGATATTAAGAAAATCAAAAAGGTTGATTTTAGATCTAAAATTACTGTATTGGGCCTTATGACGAAAAAAAAAAAATTGTGACAGGTGGCCATAAATTATCCCCTTATAATCTTCAACAGTTAAAATTTTGTAAATTAAATTGATCACCAGTAAATCTTACTGGTGATAAACTTTAATACATTTTCTGAAAGTTTTTCAGATATCTTTGATATTTTTGACCTAATAAAATGAATGTTATGTTATTATAAAAAAGAATTATAGCAGAAGACTTACCTAAAAACTAATTTAATATTCAATGGTTGTCATAACTATAATTTTCTTCAAATTCGATTTCTTCAGATGATAATTCTTGTTAATGAAAATTATTTACCTTGATCAAAACTTGTGATGAATCACGTAGATACTGCTTTGCAACTGCATAATTACACTAGAAATAAAGCAAATTGAATGACTTTTACAGCATTTTTGTTTAAAAAAAAAATATCGTTGTTAGTTTTCAAAATTCTAATGGAAAATGAGTTGGCATACTACTTGTGAACAATGCCTTTTTAGTTTTTTGAATTTTATACAGATTAAAAAAAAAAAAAAAAAAAAAAAAAATCAAGAGATTAAATTAAATGTTTAATACACTTTTGCTCGGTTTTCTGCTTTTGTTTTTATTTTCAGCAACATGGTTAAAATTACTGTTATCGTTTTTTCCAATTCATGGTAATTTGATGCTTCCACCATATATTATTCATTAATATTGCATTTTTGTGGAATATTATTGACTTAGTAACACTGTCACTATGTACAATGTTGCTGCACATAACAAATGATTCATTAACACTGCTAATCTGAGCTTGGGGACCTATTCATAATTTCATCTAAATATGAATATATATATATATATTTTTAGATTGGTCAAACACGATTTATAAAATTTCAATAAGTCAAAAATCGCAAATGATATTGGAAAACAGTTTTAGGTAAATTTACGAATTATGTTTACACGGCAATCATTTTTGATACATACTTGCGCATGGTTTTGATGCAATTCTTCCAAATCTAAAACACTTTCTCGCATGAGCAATATTTGACGTGATGATCTCAATTTACTACAGAATATAAAATTTTGATAAAAGACTTTGAAATAATAATTTTGTAGCTAACGGTGTCCAAAATATGTTTTATATGGATTCCGAATTACTTGTGTAATTAGAATAAATTCATTCATTAGTTACCACGACATTACCAAAGACATTAAATTTTGTTAAAATGTGGCCGTTGCTCATGGCGTGTTTATTTTTTTTATTATCTCACAGATTTTTTTGAAATTTTACCAGTGGTAGGCATCATAAAAACTAGAAAATCCAGAAAATTTAAAACGGCTCCAAATTTATGTCATTTTTTAGATTTTATGTAATCGCGTTTTGCAATGTAAATCTTTGGATTCATGCTTACATTTTAATATTTTCAGTTTGAGAGACGCTCCAGTTTTGAAAATTCATTCCAGTAAAATTTTTCGGGGCGAGGAATCCAAAAATGACATCAAAAATATCCGGTGACCAATCCTTTTTTGAGCTATTCACAAATCCGTATGTACTTCACTTAGTGTCAGATAACTCAAAAAACATCATGTGGCAGTGTGGATATTTGGGTTTATTTCATTTGGACATGAATCTACACACAATAAGCCTCATTTGGCCAAAACTTGAAGTCAAGTTCTCTTTGTGTTGTGTCACAGTCAAGGAACAAAGATAGGTAATTTTAAAAGACTAGTTTTGTTCCGTATGCAAAAATAATGAATGTTGGAAGTCATGAAACTGTTACATGACTTGGCAAACTCAAAGACACATGAGTTTGGTAATTTTTTGTGTTCTATGTCAGCTTGGTTCAAACAAGTTTCATATGCCAACTTAGTGTATACATAAAAGCACACACCTTTTCGTTTTCACTCCTTTTACATGGTTTTCATTATAAGAAGTAAGACTTGTATCCTCATTGCAGCATCCAGCTAATCTACAACTAAATAAAGGCAAGAGAAAGAATAAACATTTTTAAAATGACTCTTTTTCTCATTATATTTATCCTACTTTAATTTTTGCGCCCTTCTTATAACTCACAACATCAAACTAAAAATTCAGTGTTTTCATGTTGTAGAAGCTTCGGCCAAAATAATTTCATTTAATTTAAAAAATCCAAAAACTAAGCTGGGATTTTCCAAATTCTCCACCTTGCAACCAAAATGATGTGTACTTGCTGATACAACAGGAACTCATTCAGTTTGTGTGTGCAGTATGCACCAAAATGCTTTCCTTTAGTTGATGCTATTGACCAGGATTTCACTTAAAAAGATTTAATCAATACAGTGATTTATGATTAATCAAACAAGAAATACATGATGCATCGCTTGAGTCTTGTTCAGGAAGTGCATGGTTGAAAGAATTTCTTGATAAACAACTTAGTGATGTAGATTTGGGTACTGAATTTTACCACAGTCAGTGAAGCATAACAGATCGTGCGACAATAATAACAATCACCACTATTTGACTTCAATTTACCCACAGCTTTGGAAATAACTGATAGCAACCCATCAACATAAGTCACATGTCTGTATAATTCATTTTGGTTGGTAAGAATGGTTAGATGTTGATGCCAAGCAAGGAGATGTGAAGGTTTATTTCATGCACCCACATGGACCATGCAATACATTTAACTGGTAACAAAGTGCAGATACCTGCTATGTCACAGTGGAAAATATTCTATGTTTGATTTTCACACCTACTACATCTACTGGAAGATCCTATAAAAATGCTGATGTAGACTCTTTATGCAGCTTTTACTAATCTTGTATAAAATTGTGAACTATTTCACCAAATACATGCCTTTAAAAGTTTAAGACATAAGTGCTTTTATATTTTCGCTTCTTTTCCCTGCTTTCTTTTTACTAGCATGTCACTGAGCCATAGATCTAATATAGTTATATATTAGCTAGCAAGAAAAATTACCTACCGATGTTCCTTCACTGTGAGAGAGAATAAAAGAGAAATTTTCAAATTTGCATGATAGAAAATTCTTGTGCTGAGATTTAACAAAAAATTGGTTACTTTATTAAGTACAGACCATAACTTTTCAAGTAAAATGAGTATTTATTGCTAAACGCCTAAATTAATTTAAAAATGGATATATATATATTTTTTATTTCATTTATTGGAAGATTATAAATTAAGAATTGTTCGAAAAATCTGCATAACAAACAAGAAAAAGTGCAAAACCTGCTTTCTCGCAACATCAGCAATCGAAAGAATGCTTTTCATTTCCTCATTTTGTAGGTAGTTTGTCATATTTCTAAACGGAAACAAAAAAACAAAAAAAAATGCTATCAAATTTTGTATTTTTAGGCTAAATAAGCCCAAAGGTGGCAACAGGATAGAACAGAAGTTTAAAATTCATAGTCTGTGCGACAAAGGAGTTTTATTTTTTAAAGGTTTATTTTTATACGTGGGAATAGAAAACTTTTTAATTTCCCATTAACCTGAAACCCATAATGCCATAAACTGGAAATTTTCAAAATGGTCAACGGCATAAGCACCATTTGAAAGAAAGGAAACTTTTTTGGCTCATAGATTTAGGAAAAAGAATTTCCTTATATCTGAGATAAAAATTATTTAAAAACAAAACTTGTATGAAAAACTGTTTCATAAGTGATTTATTTTTAACACTGATCGTTTTGAAAATTAATGTCTTTTCAGGGTACAAGGAGACTTCACATTAAGTCATTGTGAAACAAAAATTTTATATAAAAATTATCAAAAAAAAAAAAAAAACAAAAATACTCTCTTACATAAAAAACCAATTCAATAAAAAAATTAATTTTAACAGCACAGGAATTTGAATTGAACCTATACTACTGAGTGGTAATTATTCCCTAAAAACCAATAAGGTGTTGAGAAAATTGCATGCAAAAAGTAGAAATTAGGAGGTATTGACATCCTAGCTAAATAATTTTCATAAAAAATAAGATTAACTCCACCAACCCTATTTTAGCAAAAAATTGTTACTAAAAAAATTCTGAAGTGACATTATGTTGAATGACATCTGAAACACAAAGCTGGTAAGTATATTATTAAAAAATTGTTTTTAATATTATTGGATACAAACAACTTTTAAAATTCACCTGTCATCTGTGTAATTCGCCTTCAGTTTTCGTACAAATGCACATCTTTAAGAAAAAACATCTAATCATTAGAGCAGAGTAAAAAAGCAACATAGGTGAACTTATAAGCTCCAACATAAGAAATCCTCACTATAGAATTTATTCATAAATCACCAACCATCAGTCATCAATGACCAATGATCAGTGATCAATGATAACCTTCAACCTTCCACCATCAACCTTCCACCGTCATCATCGTCATCACCATCATCATCATTACTAACATCAATCATCATCATCATCATCATTAGCAACATCAATGTTTATTTACCTCTGCCTTTGCAGCAAGTTTTTCAAAGAAAATCAGTTTTTTCTGTTAAACTTATAGCATTAACAGGTTTGCATGTGTTACAAACAAGGCTGATCATTGAATGAAGTTGTGGAGAAAATTTTTATAATTCCAGACGCAGCCACCCAGGCATATATGTCGAAATATCTTTACAAAAAAAAACAACATTTACCTAGTTAAAATGATGTCATCCCAAGTTAATAATGAATGCTTCTTAAAATCCAGATTGCGTAACGAACACTTTGTTATGAAACTTCTAACTTTAAACTCATCTTTGCAATCTATAGAAATAAATAAATTACAATTCTTGTATAACACTATCCCAAACAGTATGTCAAGTTCTCTTTAACTTAAATTAATCTTTAATTAAACTAAATATTAATACACCAAAGTTATGTTTCTTAGAAAATTCTAATAGGTATATTGATTTTGAAATACAAGTAAATGAAGTATAAGAACATGAGAAAAAATCAAGACTTAAATTTTTGACAAAATTTGATCTTTTTTGGGACCGGAAGGGGAAAAATAGCATGCTTTGTTGAACAATAAGCAGTGCGAGATCGGATCTTTGAAAAAAAAAAAAAAAAAAAAGAAGTTACGTATCCAATTTTTGTCTTGCTTACTTCAAAATCAGGCAACAAGAAATTTTTTTCAGAAATTTGTCACATCATTTGCCTTAAATTTAATAAAGTACACTCAGAGAAAAATTAAAATATAGATTTTTGGTCTATTTTTGACCCATTTACTCCAAAATGGAGCAAACGAAACTTTTTCAAAAATCCGGCATCATAACATAATTTCTTTGGCTAACCTTTAGCTCAACAAAAAAAATTTGAAAAAAAGAATAAACAAAATCTCAAGAAAAACATGAAAATGTTCATTTATGCCTCGTTAAACCACATTAAAACAAGAATAAGAATTTTCAACAAAAATCTAGTGCAGGAAATTTATCTTTATCCTTTACAACTTAATAACTTGATAAAATAATCAAAAATAGCTAATGAGCAGATTCAGAGAAAACATAAAAAATAAAATTTTATTGTCTATTTTTGCATCGCTTACTCAAAAAACGGGAAGGAGAAAAAGCTTTTTTACAATCCCCCTCTGTTAGGTCATTACCCCATTTTTCCTTCTGCAAAAAATTAGAGAAAATTAAAGAAAAAATATTAACTTTATAATATAAACCTTGCACGAACAGAAATGAATTCAAAGCACCATCACTGTGTAAATCCATAAAATCAAAAAATTCAATTTTGGGGAAATATTTGACCTTTTTGAACATGACTCCCTGGGCCAGCAAAAACTGTTTATATGAATAATATGCCAAAATAAACGGAAGTAATATTTTCTAGAATTAGATAAAATTCAGTAGGATCGTAACAATCGTAAGGTTTTTGTGAAAAAGCTTAAAATTTCATTTCCAGACATTAGTTTAGGTTTTGTTGGTCTGAAATTGCAAAATTTAAAAAAAAATGTTTCCGTTTTTTATCGCCACAAAAATTTTAAAACAATCTCGTAATACTTTCTTGAGAAAAATCAAAAATATTACTATGACAGAAATATTATTTAATACTCCAGCATTTAAATAGTGCTAACCTAAAGTAATCATCAAATTTACAAACTCATTCATTTCAACAACTCGCTGCAGTAAATGTAGTTTTGTTGATCGACCTGTGCATATCAATTTACTTCCTTGTGACCAATCCTAAAAATTAAAAATTATTTTAATACAAATATAACCAACAAAGTATTGAATTAGTGTACAAAAGGTACTATAAATGTTAGTTTAAGTTCACCCTGGATAAAATCCCTCAAGAATAATCAGCCATTATTGCTGGTTTACCGGGAAAGTGCATTTTACCATAAATGATCCTTCAAGCCCACCTTTGCAATAAACCTAACCTCCAAAACTTTTGAAAATAAAAAAAATTTTTGAAGGAGAATTTTCACTGGCTAAAAAAACCCCTACAAAACAATTTTTCAAAAAATTGAATGCAAAAATTTGGAAATTATTCAAAATTCAATTCAAATTCAATATTCTTCTTTTTTTTTTTTCCAATTTGGAATCTTTACTAAACAAGGCTTAATCAATAAGCAAAATTTTTTGTATCTAAAATTTGGCATCTCGATTTTGAAATTGGGTTAAAACAATAAGATGTATAAAATAAGACTTACACTGAGAAAAGAATGTTGAGAAATGTTAAGGAAGTGTTTAGCACCAGTGTAATTATCTTGTAATATGTTTAACAATGCAAGATCTTCACAATACCTTGCCTAATAATATGAAAATAAGCAATTACAGATTGTTACAGTAATATAAATCTACACATATTTTTGAAAGGTAATTCTGACTGAAATGTTATTTATATTATTAGCAAAATAAACAATAAGAAGATAGAAAAAGTTTCTTTATGCAACAAATTTAATTTTTAATTTTAAATTTACTAAAAAAATTACATGTGTAATTACTGTTACCAAATACATATTAAAAAGCATTGTTAATTAAGCTTTTTAAAAAAATTACTTTTCTTCCATCCTGAAATGCTGTATAAGTGGTTGATATTTTATATCTATTGAGGCGAAGTTTAGGTTTCCATTTATATATGAATCTACTTTCCTTGAACTCTCTTAACCAAGTATCCTTTTTACATAGAAAATCCAGCTTTTCTGTCTTCTGAAAACTTAAGTGATCTAAAATGATCTAAACAAATGACCTAAAATGATCTAAACAGACTTTAGAGTTGTTATATTCCGGATGATTTATATCTGATTTGAGTTTTGCTATTTTTGATTTTAAAAAATTTAATTCCTCCAATGTACACAGTAAAATATTTACGTTTTAGTCAATATAGGACATTTCAGAGATTAAGAAGAAGAAACCTTCAGTATATCTAAGGCTTGTGCTGCTTCTATACATGGTAAAAAGATTTTTTGAAATTAAGTAAACCAATATCTGTCTGAATTGTTTCTTGAAGAAAATAATTTTTAATTTTTCTCTAGCTAACATAAGGCTCATTTGCTGTACCGTCGATAAAAGGATTTTAAACATACTTCGAGTTCAGGGTTTGTTAAGCCATCTAACAGTTTTTTAAAATGCTCTCATAACTGTTATACTTTTGTGTTTGTTAGTGTCTATTTTTAGTTGGTAAATTATTGAAAATTAAAAATTAATTAATCTTTCTGGAAAATTTCGTTCCAACATATTTTCATTAATTTTATTCTGCCATGAATCAGTGTTGATACAAAAACAAAATATGCATTTTTTTGATCCTGTTAATAGTGGTAATTATCTAGTGATTTCGTAATCCAACAATTAATAGCTCTATAGAAAAAATCTTGTTATATTTTTATATATTAATTTTATATCACATGTAATCAACATTGCCATTGGTGTACAGTATGTCTAAACGATCAGTAGTTAACCAAAATTAACCAATCAACGCAGCCCTTCTTGAGAGCAACATACTTCAAAGAAGAAGACATCTAAGTATCAACAGAAATAAAATAGTCAACAATCACAAAACAATATAAAAACTTAGAAAATTTCAAACAAAAATTCTCAGCCAATTTCAATTAAAAGTGTGCCACCCATGCATTTGTCAACTAATTTCTGAATTGTATGGTGATTTATTTTGCTTCTCTAATAAGACTAAATATCTTTGAATTGAAAATAAATATCTTGTTTAAGATGCAGTGATGGTTTAAAATTGAAATTGAAGTTACAATCATTTAAATTACAACCGTGTTATTAAAATATACCATTTCTTACTTCCATTTCTAATTATTATTTCTAAATCAATTCTACTGACATTTATTTAAGTTTTTAAAAGTGATCACAAGATAAATTTGAAAATCAAAAATCCATAGGAAAAGCCTCAATAACTTTATCAAAGGATACGGAAATAATAAGGAAAAATATATTTCAAGGAGAACATAAGATTTCCTTTTGAATTTTAATAATATACCTATCAAGCTTCATGAACAGCATCACATACAGAAATAATGAAAACAGTGCAGTTTGTAACAGATACCATGACCAAGGCAATTTAATGTACCAATGTCACTAAGACCAGCAGAGAAAACGAAACGACAAAGATAATAAACTAATAAAATTTATCTATCAAATACGATGAAATAACTCCTAAAAACATTTATAAACTAATTTGATGGCTATTACACAACATTTCAAAATTTTTCCAAATTCAAATAATACTACCCTAAAAGCTGGAATAAATATTTAACCCTAAATAAAATACAAACCAAAATACCGAAAATAAATGCTAAAAATTAAAACAGATACCAATAGCATTACACAGAACTAAAAACTGCTGTAACCTACTTATAGCAAGCTCAGTCAGTCAGGGTTAACCACAGTAAAGGTTCCTCTTGTCAGTCGCCTCCAAACAGTTTCACCATACATACATGCTGGTAGGCTAGAAAATGTAACATCGGTGTCGGGCATTAATTGGTCAATAAATATTTTGTGTGGATGTCCTCTGGATTTGTGATGGGGCCCAGAGCAGAAGATCATGAATAAGCTCAGATCTATTGCACCAACTGTATTCAGATAATCTCATACACCATGGCTGAATACAGTTCCTGATTTGTAATTTGACCTTGCTATTTCATGTTTAGTGCAGCTAATAGCAGCTTAGTATAGCGCTATGCAGATCTTTTCTTCAGTTTTTCAACAAAGTCCAACACTCAGAGTGGTAAAATAATACTAGTTCGACTATTTCACTAAACGATTAAAATTTCAATTTCCTGCTAAGAGAGGATTTCAAAATGTTGTCCATGCCCTTGCTTTTCAGGTGCTTATGCCATTGGAACATGACGATATTCACAAGCCTAGGTAACTGAAGTCATCCATGCACTGGAATTATTTTAAAGCCTTTTAAAATTTCAACTATTTTTTCATTATTTACAAAAATATTTATTAACCTTTTAATTTCTTTAATATTAAATATCTTTTTAGTCTTTATAACCGATGTTTTAACTTTTTATATGTGTATAAAAACTGTAACTAAAAATAATTCATAGTTTAACAACTTCGCGACAGCAGTATATGTTTTACATCAACAGCAATATTATTTGCTCCTCGCTCAGTTATCACCTCAGAATAGTAAATGTATCAAATAACAAAAAAAGCAATACAAGCTTTTAATATTTTTTAAATATTTTGGTACGTCATGGTGTTTTAGCACATCTTGAAATTGAACAAACATCAGATTCATAAGAGTAAGCCAAAAAACCATACAAACTCTTTGCAATTGTTACCAAATCATTAAAAAAAAATTGTTCAAAAGAAGGAAGTTACCATAAGTGATATTAACAAGATGTTATGTAAAAATTGAAATACATCTTTGAGATAGTGCAAATCAAAATCTAACTAAACACCCTTCACTAAAACAGTAAAAACAATGCAGAATGACTTGACAGCAGAAAAAAAAGCTACAAAACTGGAACACAAATTGCAAGGAATTCAAAAAATTGAAACTTCATATAGAGAGAGAATTTTATTTATTTAAGGCTAAAAATAAATATAGCCAAGGAAAATAAGAAAAACTAGTTTTTTCTAAATAAATTAAAAAAAAAAAATAAATAAAAAAAGGAAAGCAAATGAAGAAAAAATTCCATGAATTAAGTTAATCAAATAAATTTTCTAAAAATACAAATTTTCCTAAAGCAAGACAATGAAATAAGTAAGCAAGGTTTTTTCTTTCGACCTATACGTCTGAACTTTCTAATCCTTAAAATAACTTCCATACAACTTTTGCGTCATTACCCTAAAATACCCATATAAATTTTCATTGATTACTACAGCATTAAAAATCCTGGAAAAAAATAACTATAAAAAAACAATAAAGCTGTAGAAGCAGGGTCAGCTACTTAGCTGGATAATTTTTGAGAGATGGGATAACATACTTCTTAATAAAAACAGCAAAACTTTTTAATTGTACATCATCATTTCCTAATAACTGCTAAATTGCAAAACTCAAGCCATTATGATAAAATTGCTGTAAAATACTATAGGCCAATATCACATTATTTCATTAATTTGAAATAAACAATTATTTCAAAAATAGTTTAAAAGAGTTATGTGCAACCAGATAAATACCTTCCTCAGGGAAAAAAAGTTTTTCATAAATTTCATTCAGGTCTTCAAAGTAATCATTCCACAATACCATGTCTTTTCCTTTTGAAAGATACAGAAAGGGTTTTGGGATGACTATAACTGGAACATGTTCCATAAATTTACACAACAAGCCTTTAACATACAAAACATAATTTACTTTTAGAAAAAATGGTATATTTTATATTTTCAGATAGCTTGTTATTCATATTTTTATTATAATTGTGACGAAAGTATTTTCGTATTAGTTTTACAATTATGGTGACTCTCTTTTTTTCTTGCATGTCAGTGACATACTTTGATGAATTTCTTTTGATTTGTAACACTAATTAATTTTGATTATGGTTGTTGGCAATGTATGAAAATCTGAACAAATTCTTGAAAACAGACTTCAAACCTTTGCACAAAAAACACAATCAATTGTTGTTTAGAAAATCAAAAAAATTAAGTAATTTGCATTGGTGCCCTGTAAAACTGACACAATCGCAATTACGGTGACAGATTCAGTGTCACTTGTACAGCTTTAATTTATATTGCATTAATCAGCATTTTCTGACATAAAATGCTGATTAATTGTTTTAAGGAATTCTTATTCTGTTCTGCAGGTAAACCAAATGAAATTGAATTTTTAACATCTTATCCTACAAAAATATTATGCAAAATTCTACCCAGTTTAGTATTTTTATGTCAACAATTTTATACTTGTTCTTTAAGACAAAAACCGAGAAAAAATATTTTAATGAAATGAAATCATCATGTTTTATATTCTGTACAACAATTAGGAAAAAACTGAAAAAGATATATGGAGCGAAATATATCAAGTTAAGAAAAAAATCATGTTTATTTATTAACTATATTAAATACATAGCAGAAGCAAGTAGCGCATGATGTAATTTTATGTTCATATCAACAGATGGTCACAATAAATTTTTGGTTCCCATCGTCACGAGATGGCTAAAATAATTTATAATAACTATTTGATTTTTTTTTTAATTTTCCAAGCATGGCAAATTTTCATTAAAAAGTTTCAACAACTTTTTTTTTTTTTTTTTTTTTTTTTTTGGAAAAAAAAAATATATGAAATTTTGTACAAAACTTGGTAAGCTTCTACAATTCAACCTCAAACTTTCTGTTTCTTCAGAAAAGAAAGACTAGCAGCAAAATATAGCTTAGTTAGCTTAACATTATAATAATTTTTACTTTAAATTACCTATTTTTGTATAGTTTTCTTACGGCAAAAATTTTAATAACATTTTGTTAGTCATTTTTTCAATTTTAAAACTTTCTTACAGTCAAATGGTCTCTCGAAGCTTCGTCTGTGAGAGAATTCTCAACAAATTGATAGAAGTCTTTATGCACATTGTCCAACTTTCCTTGACACAGTAATTTTAAATTGCTTTTCATATAACTTGGTAGATAAACTTCCTATAGTATAAGTAAGAAGAAATGTTATCTAACTTTAAAATTCACCAGGTTTATATCATAATTAAAAGGGTGTGATTGTCTCATATTTTAGAAAATTTTCTAAGCAGCAACCTTGTACTTAAAATAAATTTCATGTAAAAAAAAAAAAAACACACGCATACATACATACAGCACAAGCATACATTAATACATGCAGAAAACAGAAATTAACATTAAATGCTATTATATATATTAGCAACTTGAAATAATATGAAATAATATTAATAATATGAAATACTATTAATAATATGAAATAATATTAATAATATGAAATAATATTAATAATACGAAATAATATTAATAGTATGAAATAATATTAATAGTATGAAATAATATTAATAATATGAAATAATATTAATAATATTAATAATATGAAATAATATTAATATTATGAAATAATATTAATAACATGAAATAATATTAATAATATGAAATAATATCAATAATATGAAATAATATTAGCAACTTGAAATAAATACCTGAAAAAGTTGCTTTTCCCACATATGAAACAAATTAACATCCTTCTGCTCAGTAATTTGTGCAAGTGATTTCACAGTAAAATCTTTCAAGTTATTCCACAAGCCAAGGTTCTCATAACACTAGAATATAGTTGATGTAACATTAATAAACCAATAAAGAGCTTAAAAAAAAAATACAATGCGATATGCGAGCAACATCGAGCAAACAACATTTACAAGTGGAAAACACTCGCAAATTGTTACAAAAAATGTTATCTATTATCATTATGAAGTATAGCATTATTAAAGCTTGCGTGGCTAGTCTCAAACAAGAGTTTTATATAGACCTTTGTAAGCTTCCAAAAACTTTACTCCTGGAGTTATTTTTTTGATACATCTCACTTAAAAGCTACCCTTGAAAAAATCCTGTTTTTACCAATTACAAAAAATTTTATGACAAAAGCATAACTCATAACATAACATGTAAACATGTTTACTTTTCTAAATGCCTACCTTGTCTATAAATTAATTAAATGGTGTCAATATGGTAAAATTTTTTATAACATTACATTAATCTTTATCACAACCAAATTATATGTATATAAGTATAAGAAAAATTTATCTGAAAAAACCTGAAAAAATTACAATAAGATCAAAACATTTTTTTAAATATTCGTAGCAAAAGTTAAAAAAAAAAAAAAAAAAAAAAAAAAAACAGAAAGAACAATAAAATCTTTCAAATACTAATTTGTTAGCAGAACAAACAAACTTCTAACAGTTCCAGTTTTATATATTAGAAATCGAAAACAGATGAGACCCTAAGTTTAAAAATGGAAAGAAAATTTTGATGAAATGTTATCATAACGGAAAAAATCAGGGTTAATGGATGAGTATAAAAAAACTGTTTTTAAAAACGAAAGTCATTGTCCATATTATTGTTTTTTTGTGGAATAATTAGAAGAAATTATGGCTTTCAAATGGTACGGTAAGGTATCTCGGTTGTAAGAACATGGTAATTATGCTAAAATTTTTCATGTTAATGATTTGTTTAATGTTTTTGGTGAGTTACCAAAATCACGCTGAGTATAGTATTTTTTTGTGTTTATTTTCTTTGTTTATTTATGTAGGTTAAGTATTTCAATCTGCTTATATGTATATATATTTTTCATTACCATCAGTTTTATGTCCTTTATAATTTAGAATTATAATTTAAAATTTTAAATAATATTAGTATGTTCATTTCAGTAAAAAAAAATTGACCTTCAAAATAATCTTAGGCAATGCTAATTTTAACAAAAACCTATTCACAATATATTTTTTCCATAATTGCAATAATCAATACGGTAGAATAGCCACCTTACTCGTGCTATGTAATCGCTAAGCAAAAACTAATTCTTATCTTTTACTTATTTCTAAAAATTTACCAAAATTGTTTTTGCATTAATGAGTGAATAAGAAATGTTACCCTCAAGCGAGCTGTGTCCCAATAATCTTCTTCTTCATCTGTAGGTCTGTTATCCCAATCAGCTTTACACGATACCTGATCAAAAAGTATTAGAATAAATTTTAAGCAAAGATTTTACTGTATTAAAGGAAATAAATCACTTTTAAATAAGAAATGTTTTGATCAAGTTTAGTAGAATGAGAAGCTTTTGATACTTTTGATATAATATATAAAAAAAAAAAATGTGACTTTGCATTATATTTATTTTGAAAATTAACCAAAAAACATTATTACCACTACCACCACCATTTTTTAGAATTAATACTTAAGCCTATGGAAAAGGTGTTATTTTATTTTGACAATTTGTATCATTTAGCTCCAATTTTAAAACCATCTTTAGATAAATTGTATTCTTTATAAATTCAACATTATCTAATATTTTAACCTCTGTTCGTATTCTTTAGTTATAATATTATTTCATTTTTCAAACAATTTATTTTTTTTGATGGAGCAAAATCATCAAGCCTACCTTTCTATAAATTTGAAGAGCAGTTTGATAATCGTTTGTAGCTTCTGACTCTAATGCTTCGCGCATCATTTCACTGTGGGAGATCTGGGAACTAAATATACTTCTTAAAAAATCATAGTCATCAATAGATTCATATATTTTTGCAAGCTCTAGCCATGCTGCTATGCTTTCTGATGAGAGTGATTTTGTTGTTCGCTGTCTTTTTACTCTTGGCTCCGATCTCTCACAAAACTCTATTAACTGCTGCTCTAGCAAAAGAATTCCAAGCGGCTGCTGTAAACTCATTATACTAATATTGCTTATTAACGCTGGCTCAAGACTAAACTCATGATGCTGGTAACACACATTCTCTATAGCACTCACAAAAGATGGATGAAAATATGTTGAAGATTGCACCATAATATTAACAGCTCCCTGTATGTCACTTATAACCATGTTTACAATATCTTCAGAAAACTTTAAAGGAAGCTGAATTACCACTGCGGAGAATATTGAAGTAAATAACAGCTGTGCGATATCAGAGTCTAATTGTGCTAATGCTTGCAGAGGAACAATGAGATCAGAATGTTTAATCATTATGTCAGGTAACTCACCTACGCGATATTTCCGGTACATTACAACCTATAAAATAAAAAATGTTTGATAAACCGTAAATTATTCAAGCAAAATTTGATTTTTATTCATTGGAATAAAAATTCATACAGCCTACAGCAATTTGTAAATTAAAACAAATTTTTTTAAGTTTTGCAACATTTCAATGTAATGAGAAGTAAAAAAGGAGTGAAAAAGAAATCTTGAGACTTTTTAATTCTAATAATCTGGAAAAAAAATATATAAGACTCTATAAAACTCATAAAATGTAAATTTACATCACAAACTTCACTATTTTTAAATAAAACACTAAAATTTTAGATGTTTTATAAAAATGGCAAAGAGGGCCAGAAGGGATGAACTAGAAAAGAATATAAGATGACTAAACACTGATTTTGCTCTGTTCTCATCATGCGGATAAAAGCAAAAAAGTAATTCACCTTTTTATCTCTTGCCATTCTTTGCTGACCTCTAGCAGCCTCTCTACTTTGCTTTTTTCTATGTGCCATTTTTGCGAAGAATGCTTTGTCCGATTTTCTATCTTTGACAACACGTTTAAGATTCAACACACCCACTAAAGATGGTTTCTTAAAAACACTAGCAAGATTTGTTTCCTGAGATGATGGCAGATGTTGTAAACTAGGTTTGTTATCTGTTGAGTCATGGACAGAACTTTGAGAACTCATCTGAAATATTATTTATGTAGCATGAACCAAAATAAATTAAGGCAAATGATTACCTATCAAAAACAGATATGAATACATGAGGTATTATATTTAAAAAATAAATGAGTAAAAAAAAACTAAGTTAAAAGCAAGAAAAGAAGATTTAAAAAACCTTACTTTCAGGTTTTTATATCTAAAATATAATAAAAACTCAGATATACAAAAGCCATTTTTTTTAGAGTTCTTGTGGTATAAAAACCAAATTGTTTACTTTTCTATAAAAGGGCCAAAATTTAGTAAATTGCAGTTGAGGTTTTTTATACACAACATACACCTGAAAAGGTTACATCAACCAATAGTGAAAGTAAAATGAAATAATATAGGCGACAATTTAACCCTATCTGATGAAATGCAGAGAAGCAAAATTTACTGCACACACATATTTTGTGAGTGAAAACAAAAAATGAAATCACAACTTGGTACCATTTAAAAACTAAAATAAAAATGAAATGGATTTAAAGAAAAAATCTGTCATTTTATAATTAAATCTCTAGAAGTTTGTGCTTAATATGTGCGGGACAAATTATCCAATTTTAATATTTTAAATTATCCGCATAATTTTTCACAATTTTTCGAAATTTAATTTTAATAAAAGATTTAATTTCAGCAGCATCAAAAATATCCAAGTAGAACATATCGTATCGTATCGTAGGACATATATAGGATCAATAATTTTTGTTAATTTTCCCAAAATAAATTTTTAAGAGAAAGCTCATAAATTAACATTTTGATTTTAACGTTTGACATGATGTATTTTGCAAATTTCTGGAGGAATATAGTTGAATACCTGAACTGTAGGACTCATCCAATTATAAGAAGAATCTACTTGATATGTTTGTGAAAACGCTAAACTTCCTTGTGTAGCTCGAATTTCATCAGGATCTTTTCCTTGAGTGAAAGCATAGCTTGCTCCACTAATTTGTTGTGTATTAATAAATAAAGGTACCAAAGATGTACTTTGATGCTGCCAAGAGAAATTCACATTATAATCTCTAAATTTATCCTCAGCTTCTAGGCCAGTATCAAATACAGGCAGAGAATAATCAGGACAGAGTGATGTTAATTGAAGTATCAGATTTGTAGCATAACTCAAGTAGTCTGTTTCAGTTTTATTAGAATATAAAGCACGAAGAATTTCTATTAATCTTTCAAGTACAGTATCTGGTAATCTTGCATTGCTTCCCCAAAAGTTTAATATAATTTGGCTGAGTTCTGTGCTTGTGTCATTGATAGCTACTAAAATAACCTCTTTACTGATCCGAAGGATTTCACTTACATTTTCTTCTGTAATGTCTCCCCTAAAAAGTGATAATATTGCATTTTAATATTGTTTTATATCAGACAATAAAACTTTAAAATTAAATTTTTTCTATCAATGGATAGAAAATCATCATAAAACTTCTCTTTGAAATTTTAAGGGATTTTAAATACGTATTATTATTAATACATGTTTGATGAATTTGACAGATAACTGTGTCTCAAACTTGTTTTGCAAATGGTAGTCATGTCAAAAGATCTATGGCTATAATATATATCTTATACTTTGTATTCTCACTGAAAATTTATGAATGAATTTAAAAGAGGGCATACATTGTTGACTACCGGGGTTGATTTTAAGCTACTTCTGAAAATTGGTATTGCTCAGAAATATGACAAAAATCACATATGTAGAACTCAAAACCAAGAACTCTATAACATTGAGAAATTCATATATATATTCATATAAACTATCAGCAAAAATACTTCCAGAAAAAATAGCATTATGAATATAGCAATAGCAAGATTTTTAGGAACTTTACTTTCACAAAATCAGGAGGCTTGATTTTTATTTGCTAGTGACATTAAATTTACATTATAAAGAGACATATTGTATAAAATTCAACGACAACTTGATTAGAATAACAAACCACAAATAGATCTGTATCAAATGATGACCAAAAAAATTAATATAAATTTAGTATTTCTTACATTTCTTATCATGCACTAAAATGAAGATGGTAATGTATTTGAAAGTAATTCGTTTAGGCTGTAAACAACCTATCGTGAGCCTTTAAAAACTGCAATTCTTAAAAATAAAACTCACTTGTATTTATCATACAATGACATAAATATCCGATGAACAATTCTTCGAACAAAAACCGAAGAACTGTATTGTAGAACAACTATTTTAGATATTAACAATAGAGACTTATCATGAAATAATGTTTTTAGTAATCCTTCAACCAACTGAAGACCAGCTATCTGAACATCTTCATTGCTAAAATAACATTATAAAGATTTATCAATATTTAAAAACTTGTAATTTTTGATGCTCTTTATTGATAAATGGAAAAGGCTAATTCTTTTTTTCAAAAATTTATAAATTAATTCAATAAATTAATTTGTTAAAAATACCATAATTGACTACCAAGAAGGATAAGCTACCCACAACAGATCTAGAACTTTCAGGTCCTATCAAAGCCATGCTAAGCAAACAAAATAATTTACTTATTTGCTATGACTGCATCAAGTTCTTTTCCTTTGATTTGACTATAAATATCCAAGTGTACATCTACTAGTGCATCAATACGACTTGACAAACATTCCAAACAATGTGACTTCAATATACCAAACAAGTTAGTTAAATAATACAACAGCTGTGCAACAAAACTAAAATATGATGAAACAAGTTACCTTTTATTCTTGCTTGTATCAAACAAGTGCAAAGTCTAGAGGATTCTTATAAACAAAAAATAATGTACATTTTTTTTCTTAGAATATCTCATGAAATTTAATACACTTGAAATAAATTTTTGGAGACCAGTGAAATTAAGTACCACATGCAATTTTGTGAGGCCATCATAGTTTATTATTTTATATAAGCAATACGTCTATAAATCAAGCTATTTACTAATAAATCTAAACAACATATACAATACCAAACAATACTAAACAACACCACAGTGGCAAAAAAAATTTTTTTGATTCTTAAAAATAATAGAAAAATTATTTCTAAAGCTTTGAAATAAATAAATAAATAAAATTATGAAAGTTAAAATACAATTTGACAAATCCCAACCAGGTTTAAAAAATTGATTTTTGCTATCAAGTATTAGAATTAACATGATTAAAAAAAAAACTTATCTAAATAAGATAGATAACAATATTGATTTAAATACAATTGAAAAAAACAAATAAACATTAAAGATCATTGCTTTACAGAAAAAAAACCATATCAAATAAATGGACAACAAAATGTTGATGAGCTACATGGGTCCTTCCCGATTTGGTAACCTTTAACATCTTAGTGGCTTCTAGTTATGTTAGTGGTTGATTTCAAAGGTAAAAGTTCCAATAGATATTTACCTATCAACAATTTGAGGAAAATGAATGTGTATTTTATAAATACAGATCACAAAATGCTCCTTGGCTATTTTCGAAAATTCTAACAAATGTTTTTTGACTATATCTAACAGTAATTCGCACTTCTTCGTATTCTTTTCATCTGTATAAAACTGCAAAGTGAGTCCACACACCTCTGCACAAGTTGCATATACTAATTTATAACGAAAACACAAATTCTGTGTTAAGTCGGTAAAAAATTGTACTTCTGATACTTTTGCATCGTTTTTAAACGGGGAAAATCCGTTTGTGATCATTGAACCAATAATCTGTAGCCCAGTAGTATTGGTTGTTTTTTTATCATCAGGAGAGGAAAAGTGGTTGTATACTAAACTGTATGGGCAATCGAGGCGATCTTTCCATGTGCTGAGCATAGTTCTGATGATCTGAATATTATTTTTCACAAAATCTTTATTTTCATGTTCACAATGCCTTATTATATATTCAAGTAAACTACTACTTAGACTACGACCAACAGCACTATCTTCAGGTAAAACTCGGGGTGACCATGACAACATCGTTGTAATAATATCTGTAACAAAATAGTTGAGCTTCGCTCCAGGAATCTGGCAGTTTAAGATAAGGTCAGCAAGAGGAGCAAACCAAAAACTACCATAAATTTCAAATATCTAAACAAAAATGGAAAACTGCAACACAGTAAAGAAAAAAGGTGATAAAAAGAAAAAAAAAAGTGAAATGTCAATACACTGAACAAAGGTATAATACAACATGGAAAAATAATATATTAAAAAAAATTATACGCCAAAAAAAAAAGAGATACATCAGAAATAACTACGACACAACCAGGGAAAAAAAACACTAGATGAAAGTATATAGTACAACAGAAAAAAGTGTGATTCACCAAAAGAAAGTGTATAACAACGAAGAAAAGCGCGCAAACGTTATATGTCAGACAACATATCAAATAACAAAACCTTATTCAATGAATTAATTTTAAGGCCTGTCAGTGTGTAAATAGAGAATTTAGAAAATAAAGATTACAGTCAGTATATTTTTTCATACACTGGATATACAACTATAATCTGACAAAATCGACCATACAATAAACTACCAGTGTACAATAAACAGAAGTGTTTGTCTTTTACAATAAACATCTTTTAAAAACAAATCAGCTATAAAAAACCCACTATGCATATAAAATCTACTTCCAAATAAGCTAAAAAATTCCTATATGAGACAATACGTTATAGGATTTAATTTAACAATATTTCCTCAAAAAATTAACATCAGGCAAAAGAATTTCTATTCTCTTGACAACAGACTTATAACAAAACCAATTGCATAAACATTTTACCTTAGGGAGGTTGATAATTATCTTTGCAATAAACAGCCGAACATTCAAATCTGTGTCTTGATTACCTAGCTTCTTATGAAGATACAACATCCATGTCGGTAATACTGCTATCTCATCGATTTCGATTGGTTCAATGTAAACTTTGTTTAATTTCATATGGTTAATCAAGGCTATAATTTTGCTCATACATTCATGTTGATTTAAATCATCTAGCTCAAGAACAACATCACCTGAAGTTGATTTCACAACTCCCTGAAATTCAAAAGAATACGTTAAATAAAAGCAAATAGAATAAAAATGTTCTAAAGTTAAAAAGCAATGATATTAAAACCAATTAAAAATGAGAAAGTGAGAATCTAATCACACGTACCTAGGACATAAAACAGCCATTATAAAAGATATTATAGGTAACTTTTCCACAGAATATTTCCATCAAACCTTTCCCAATATAAAAAAAAAGTTGTAAATTTAGCAAAAACATACTGATAACAAATTTTCTAATGATATCTGCTGTTTCAGAACATAACTACAGACTTTCCTACGATATATGCTTCTTCAGAACATACTGATAGATTTTCTAGCGATGTCTGTTATATCAGAATATGCTAAGACATTTACCTATGATACCTACTGTTTCAAGATAATATAGGTCAAATTTACCTCTGAAAGTGGAGATAAAGCATCATTCATGTTTGATGTATTATTAGAGATTGCTTCAACTGGTACATTGAAATCAAACTGCATAAGATCCTGTGTTAAGCTAGTTTCCATAAGATACTGAGATGATATATAAGACACTTTATGGCCTGTAAGGAAACAATAAGTTTTGTATTAACAAGTAAACACTTTGCTCAAGTGTTAAAAGGCAAATCAAAAGATTTTATAACAAATTCTTTGAGAAAACAAACATATTAAGTGCTAATTTGAGTAAATGATATTAAAATCTTTAAGAGAAAAAATTTATACTTATAAAAAAAATCGACTGATATCTATGCTTTATAATCTCAAAAAAAAATTTTGTTTTTATTTCCAGCAAAAAAAAAATTTTTTTAATTAGTTTATAATACGACAGTTATTTGGCAAGCGAAGCAAGCAGAGCAAGCAGAGCAAGCAGAGCAAGCAGAGCAAGCAGAGCAAGCAGAGCAAGCAGAGCAAGCAGAGCAA
>JAUZNK010016617.1:0-21943 GCA_035046665.1 Euphysa ruthae
TGGGCAACAGAAAGAGAGACTGGGGAAGCTGATGTGAAGATGTTTGTTTAAATGTACGGTGGAAAATATGATTCTTTTATGTGGAAATTATGGTAAGCCCCTTTGTGCAACATCACTTCCCTTTCTTAGAGTTCTATGTGCAGACTTTAGGAAAAGACCATCAGAAAAAGCAGCTAACTTTCATGGTTTTGGGTTCACCTAAAAATAATAGAATAGAAAATTTTGGACAAACATTAGAAAATAGATGAAAATTTCTTGGTGTCCATACTAATAGACAAAGTTGTAGCACTGCCGAGAATATTGAAAGTTATTAAATGTAATTGTAAATCCAACTCAAAAACCCATGTGGCATGAATTTCCGTCCATGTTAAAAGAATGAGGTAAAATACATGTCTGCGTGTGGTGGCGGTCATGGAGAAGACTGTAACAACAAGGCAGTATGTGTACCAAATAAAGAACGCCCAAAATTTGTTGTATCTGAATAGACGTTTTTGCGACACCATAGAAAAACATGGAAACATGCTATCAATATTCAAGATTTTTATTCTGCCGAAATTTTTTTCAAACTTATATTTCTTTAGTGAGCTGTGATTGTGTTTAGATCTTTAAACTTTTGTGTGGTTTTATTTTTTTTTATGTGTTTCTTAATGACTTTGGTGATATCAGGACCGCTAAAATCGTTTGTTACAGAAATATTTTTCTATGAAAATAAAAAACAATCTTGCATATAGTAATTAATACCTGAGATGATGAGAAACAAATCAGTAAATTGCATCATCAACCCTCTTTTTAAGTGCTAATTAAAGAAACAGCAAATTTTAGAATTTGAGTGTTAGTTGCAACAGAATAAAAGTTTTACTAAATTCATTTGGAAAATGTTGATATGACTCGTTTATGTGAAGACTATCAGACAGTAATTCTTTGAGTTTGATAAAATTGGAAGAGCAGCAGGTAGTGGGTAATGAATTCTGTTCCCAGGCTACTAAAACACAAAGGATTTAGCGTATCACTAAAGTTGCAACTGAATTTGGTTCATTTGGGTGACAGGAATTAAGTTTTAAACGGATATGGAGTTTAAGTCAAAAGATCTTTGAGTTTTCTCTACAAACTTTAGGAGGGTTTTTGAGAAAGAGAAAAATATTTTTAATAATTATAATTTATAATTTTCCAAAATGTGCAGTCTCCACTATAACTTACCTATATCAAACTAAAATAATCTAGTAATAATCCATTGCGATATTTTTTTTTTTTTTGCGTAAAATGTGTGCATTTTTATTTGCGAATATGCTATATCTTTTTGATTTTCGTAAATCTTTGGTCAATTCATTGTAGATTACCTTGGTTAAGTTAATTTTTTTGCTAACGTTGCTTGATTTTTATAGTAGCAATAGGAAGGTTCTTTTTTTAATCAGTCGTTCCTTTCTGCAAGGCTAAAAGTTACCACTAGGAAGAAAGCTAAAAGAAGTGATAAAGATAACGCAGGTTTTACACAAACTTAAAAAGATATAGGTTGACGTTAGATTTTGCTCATCAGCGTGTTGTTTACAAGAAAAATAAAAAAATGGACTCAAAAGATAAACTAGTCCCTAAAAATCTTTTGTTTGAATTTTATTTTTTATTCATACAACGAGTTTGGAGCAAGGACAAAGAAAAAAAAATATATTACCGAATTTCTTCTATGCAATTTGCTCTAAATTAGATGGCGATTAGTCATCATACAGATTAGATCTTTTGTATAAATCACAGTGTAGTGCGGAAAGCTAGCTTTTAGATCATGGGTCTAAGAGGATTAATCCCTAGACGAACATTAACTTTTATTCACCCCACTGGATACAGCAATTCATATATTTGTCTATTTAAAATGCTTCATTGCATATTTTTTATAGATATTTACAGAACAAATAAAATATTTACAAACGAAAATGAATGTTTCAGTACTCAAGCATTTTTTTCATAAACTTTCTGAATAGAAACCCTAAAATCTTTAATACCTAAAAATCAAAGTAGCTTTCATAGTTTTACTGTTTAATACTTTTATATTTTTATCTCATCGAAATAAATAATTTTAGAACAATAAAAAAGAACAGAAATTGAAGTTTTAAATTTAAACATCCGGTTAGTTTATCTCAAGATTTACAGATGTAGCAGTGAGTTGTGCAACTTTCTGAGTGATTTTTTTCAAACTTATACGAAGCAGCGAGTATCTGAAACGAGATTGTGGAACTAGTTGGTTTTTGAAGAATTTATTTTTATTATATAATTGTAATTGTTTTTTAACAAAAGGAAAATATAGTGAAGTAAACATCTACCCTAATATAAGAGTAACATTTCAAGCATAAATTCACCAAATATATCATGATCTAAATCAACATAATAAAAGCTATAAAATGATACATACTCCTTTTTTTCAAAATTCTTTTGATAGTCAAAGATTGATTTTTTATTTACACGTCTGTGTAGAATAGAAAACCCTTAATCAACCACCCAAATAATATAAAATTTTATTTACAAAAGAAATAATATATAAACCTATAACATTTAAAAACTACTTTTTTTCAAAAGCAGCTTTTAGTCTATTAACAAATTCATTTCCAATACTCTGACTTTTTGTTGGTGTCCTGGGCGCAATTACTTGTTGTTGCGGAATATTGTTAACAGACTGTGGGCGCATATCAAATGCTGAAGCAGCTATTTTCCAGCTATATAAATTTTTTGTTGGGGATTTTGGAGTTGGTGTGTTAACATTTGATTTATCCCTTTTTAGAAACGGATTAGATTTGATATCTAGTGTTAATTTTTCTTCAGTTTTTTCGCCATAACTAGCATCTATTTTTTTTACTACCTTGCTACCTTCTTCTGTTGCATTATCGTCATAGTCAAGATTATCCCTCGCTTTCATGAACTCTACGCGTTTTAGAGGAATTACTTGTTTTTCATTTTTTCCAGGAGTCGGCGTGCTTGTTGCATGTTTTATGGGAACAAAATCATTATCGAAACCAATGTCACTTATATTGTCATAAGATACCGCTTTCGATGGTCGTATAACAGGTGGTGTGCTTTGCTCGTTATATATACTTGACATAGGACGTGCTCGGACATAACCGACATGACGTAGTTCAAGGTCTTGGTTTTTTTTAAATAGCTCGTCGACATTTCGGCGTAAAACTGTATTTTCGTTGTTCAATTTCTCTAAAGTGCCTCTGTAACGTACCTCTCTCTCTTTTAAATCTTGCTTTAACAGTCGGTTTTCATTTTCAACTGTTGTTATCCTTTCAACACGTGTGCGCAAATCGAAGTTATCGGATCGAATAACGGACTGCTCTTTAAGTTGTGCTTGCATCAAAAGTCGTTCGTCCAAAATGGCTTCTAAATCATATTTGAGGCTTTCATTTTCGACCTTCAATTCTTCATAGTCTCTCAATTGTTTTTTTAAAATTTCGATATCTGATTCTAGTTGGTTATGTTGTGATGAAATAGTTTGTTTCTCCCTTTCGGTCAATCCTTTCTGATTTTGAAGTTCTGAAAAAAAAAAAAGAAATTAATTCGCAGAATTTTTTTTTTTTCGTTACCTTTTAATTAATTTATATACTTCTAATTATTAAAAATGCTTTAATGAAAAAAACAAATTTAATGGTTTATCTTTTTTTAAAGGAAGGAGACTTAATATGTGAAAATATGATAGTGTTATAATAAACCTAATAAACAAAATTTTTAAACCACATTCTTCATATAATTTTCCAACTTATATAAAACCTAAAAAGTAAAAAATGATTAAATCAATTTTCATGACATGCTTATTCACCTATTAGGAATGGCGCCTATTGCCTTCCTTGTTCTCTTCTCATCATTGGAAAAAGTCGGAGAAGGCAATTTTGTTGAAATTTTCATGTAGATGCTGGTTTTAAGAAAACAACTTTCTTCTGCTCTTAAAAATGCTACTTATATTTCGAAAACCTCAGAAAACCAACTCATTGATGTTTGTGGAAAGTATACTGAAGAGGTTTTAGCCGCAAAATTAAAAAAAAGCAACATTTTTTTTCAATTGTGCGATGAAGCTGCAGACTATTCAAGTACCGAGAGAATGTCGGCTGTGTTAAGATGTTTTGATCCAAATCTTCATATCTGTGAGAATTTTTTATAGTTTTTTGAGTTTTAAAGTGGAACTGACGGCTTTCATGTAAGTGAAAATATTTTAAAAACTCTTAAAGATTTTGGACTTAATATCAAAAAATTGCAGAGGTCAGGCGCTATTGTTGCAAGGTGTGTCATCGAGAGTTAAGCATGTTAATCCTAAAGCAGTCTTTGTACATTGTGCGTGTCATAGGTTAAGACTAATTGTTGGAAACACATGCAAAATTCAAAAAGTAAAAAATAAAAGATATTTCTTATTTTTTAAATTTATCTCCCATGAATTATTTATTGAGACACCCAGAAGTGGGTGTCTCAATAAATATTTATTGCCCGGTCAAGCTAACTTAATTGACACATGTAGGACCTGTTGGGTTCCAAAGCTAAGGGGCTTTATTTTTTCTTTGATAATTTTGAGTCTGTGCTTCATGTTTTTGAGGAAATGGCATCAAATGAAGAAAAGCAAAAGAGTGATACTTCTTCGAAATCAGCTTCATATTTTCGTCTTATCACTGATTTTTTTTTATAGTGAATTTAGTCTTGTCTAAACAGCTTTAGTTGATTTTTTGCTATCAATGTAAATATTCAAACTAGATCTTTTGATATTTCACAAAAAGTTTTAGAAACTGAAAATCTAAAAAAATCGGTTAGTTAATATTAATCTTAATATCGACTCTTATCATTCTGAGTGGTAAACCATAGATACAGACTTATCTCAAAAATATGGTGTTAATGAATCTAAACCAATACTTTGTCGCAGGCAAATGCATAGAGATAACTATCCTTCAAATTCTATATCTGGCTATTATGAATTCAGTATCACTACTCCTCTGATAGCATTTAATAAACAAGTTAGATAATAGGTTGGCAAAAATGTTTGTTTATAAAGACTTATCTGTAATTCCTTCGAATGTTTTAAAGTGTGTATGAAAGATTCTAAAGATTGGAAGTCTGATTTTATTGAATTTATTTCGTTTTATTCATCTGATATCCCTCACTTCACAACAATTACTTCTGAACTTGATTTATGGGAAAGTCTTTGGAATAATGCTAAAAATATTCCATTTACTGTTGCTGGCATTTTAAAAGGTTTAGATATGAGTGGCTTTCCAAACATTCGAGTTGGTTTTTGATCTTAGAAACTATTTCTATCACTACATGTGAATGTGAGAGAAGTATTTATGCTATTCGTCATCCTAAAACTTGCACCAGAATCCAGATGTTGAAAGAGTTTTTAAATATTTTAGAATTAGTTTTAAAATAAACTTTTTTGGAAATAATAGTTTCTTCAAAATTTTTTTTGTTACTTAACAAAAGCTGCTAATATACTTTACAGATTTTTTTTTAGAAAGTCAGAAAATTATTTATATTTATTTATATTTATTTATTAAGTATTGAGTACTTTTGTTACTCTTTCAAAAACTTATTTTACAGAAAAAAATTTTTTTTACGTAATTTTTTCGAGTTTTTTCTGCCTGGTTAAATAAATGGGAAAACAACAAAATTCGAAATTTTGACAAATATACATTATCTCGTGAAATATCATCAACACTGCAAAGAACTTTATTATATCAAGCTTCATTAACTGAAGATCTGTTGAAAGATAATTAAAATTTTATATTGGCTGCTCGTTTTCAAAGTGCTCTGGTTGATAGAAGATTTTGATGACGACATCGTGAAACGAATGGCAGTTGATCCCTTGTATGTTTGAAGGGCGCTATTTAGAGTTAGAGGATGATCCAAATGGAAAGTTTAACAAAAGAAGAAAATGAATTTTTTGAAAATGATATCAGCATTGTGGAAGATAAATAACAAGTGATTCTTTATGAATCCTTTATGGAGCATATCAGAGAATGAGATTTTAATTGTGAGATTTTTTTGGAGGATTCCCGTGAAATTACATTGAAAACATTGTTGCCAAAAAATTGGTTAAGAAGTTTGGAGTCTGTTGAAAGTTGTTTTGCATTTAATATTGTCAACAAAACGCAACTGATAATATTTGAATAGATTCTCCAGAGGTGGGTTAACAACTCCATCGTTACCTCTGTTAGCGTATGTCTGTGAAAGTTTTTCTATTTTAGATTACGTATTTGATGTTATTTATCGGTCTCAAATGCAACATCGTAAAGTAGCAAAGTTAGTTCTTGGCAGTAGAAAAGGTTACCAATCTCTTTCATGTTCAAATCACCAAAATTTTGGAAAGGAAATTATACACACTGGTATTTAAAATATTTATTTTGACAACACCAGAGAGCGAGTCAGTGATTCCATTGCTGCAGAATTGTTGCATTTAAAAGAAGACAGAGAAAATAATTTGTTTCAAACTTTTAATCAGTTTTTCTAGATTTTTTATTTAACTTTTTAAGTTCATTTTGGGTGATTAGTGTGTTTTTATTTTGGGTAATAGTTTACTCATTGAGTTTTGTTAAGGAACAGAGTGTTACTTGTTTATCGAACTTGAGGTTTATTTGTTTAATCGCACCACTCCCAAATATTTACGCATTTTATCCCTATCCTAATTTTCTTTATTTTCTTTAGTTGTGCCATTCTCATTGTTCCTTTTGAACAAAGTTTGTGCAATTTTAGCAAAAATTTAAAGCCTAGATATTTTCAATAGCTGCAAGCTTTGTGATATTTTAACATGAAATAATGTAAATATTTCTTATTAATTACATGTTAATTAATTAATCGTATTAATTACATATTTTCTGCATAAAAAAGCACTTCAGTATTCAAAAGTACTTCATAGTACTTTGATCCTAAACAAAAATTTAATTTGATTTATCCCGTAAAATTACAAATTAAATCAAAACATGTATAATGTAACCTTTGCTTTAAACCGGTAGTTTCTGTTTTTATTTTATTTATGCAGAATAGAAGGCCATGTATTTAAGTAGGCCATGGTCACACTGTATCTAATTTTAACATTTATATTTATGATTTTGAAAGAGCAGCTTTTTCCATTTTTTATTTAAATGGGCTCTTAATACGATTGATCAAATTTTGCCAAATTTTTTCAAAGTATGTAAATTAGTCATGTTAGGGGATTCATCAAAATACTTGACAATGTCTTACCTTTTAAGTCATCTTCCTTTTGATTGATATCTTCCATCAATTGAACTTTTTCACCCTCTAATTCAACTTTTTTTGTTTCAATCTCTACCAGAAAATCTTTCAGTTTTTCATTTTCGTTTTGCAACTCTTCGTTTCTTGCTTCCAGAGAATTTACTACGTCTTGCAATTGTGTGATATCATATTTCATTGATTCAATATCCATTTCAGTATGGGTTTTATTTCGTTTATCTTCATCTAGTTGTCTTCTCAGGTCTTCGTTTTCTTTTAGTTGTGCCTGGGTATGACAGAAATCATTTTTTCTCGAATTTTCCATCGCTTCAACCGTATTTCTTAATTGAAGGATTTCTTGCGTCATCTCCATTTCTATTCTATTGGCACGTTCTTTACAACTTTCACCTGAATAGAATTAATTTTAAATTTCGAGGCAATATACTTTTACGTTTCAAAACATAGTGTAGAAATTTATTATGTCAGCAACATTTCGAGAAAATAACAAATTGTTTTTTTGGATCATTTCATCAATTCTATTTATAAATTTCTTTAAACCAAAATTTTTGATTCTTCTAAAATTGATCTCAACATATCTAACAGATCAAAGTCACGCCATTGCTTAAATTTAATCGTAGAAAAAATCTTGAGCTATATAATATACTAATACTTTTCTAGTATTTTTTTGCAGAAATAATGTCATAAAATAATGTCCTTTGTACAAGAACCTTTCTAATATTAAAATTGTTATTTTCCCAGTCGTTTGTAATATAAACATTCCATTTTTCTGCTTTTTATTTTTTCAGATAAATTTCATTACCTATATAAAAAAAGAAAGAAAAGAAGAATGCTAAAAACTCAAATGAATACAAGGGCTCAAGACTTGTAATCCGTTACGCTAAACAGTTGCTCAGTTGCAAATAGAGAATAACAAATAAAAATAAAAATGTGTACTTGATTGCACCAGCGCTTGCCGTTCTTTTTCCCATTCATTTTCATTCATTTTCAGTATTTGATTCGATTCATCCATTTGACTCAAAGCAACTTCTAATTCTTGCATTTTTTGTTTATTCGTTTCATTTGCATTTCTTTTCAGGATCGATAATTCAGTAAGTAGTTCTTCTTTTTCAATTGTGTGCGTTGCTTGCTCTTCTTCAAACTTTGCTTCCAACTCATGCAAACTTTTAAGCGATTCACCATATTTCATTTCAAGTTCTTCACGGTCTGTCTTCAATTTCAGTATACTAGATTGCGTATCATCTAGCTGTATTCGAAAACTGCCCGCATTTTCTTCGACGTTTAGTTTTTCTTGTCGAGTTGCCAGAAGTTCACCGTAAACATTTTCTAGCTTTAATTTGAGATCGGTAAATTCTTCATTCTTAAACCCTATGTCACTTCTTAAACTTTCGTTTCGATTTCTACTTTCAATTAATTCTTTTTGAACTTTTAACATATCTAATTGAAGAGTATCTTTTTCTTTTTTTTCGCAAAATAATGTTTCTTCTTTTGATTTTACTACATTTTCAAATCCCTTTAATCTTTCTTCGAAATATTCTTCCCTATTTTTGCTTTCATTATACTGCATTTCTAAAGTTTGATGCTGGTTTTGTAACCGAATATTAAACTCTTTCGTTTCATCACGTTCCTGAATTACTCTATTTAATTCTTTGTTTTGATTTTCAAAATTACGCTTCAGATCTTCGCATTCGCTTTGCAAGCGAATGTGTTCTTTTAAAACATTGTGTAGTTTTTCATCCAACTCGATATTTTCAAGCCGATAAACTTCGAGCTGTGCTTCCAATTCATTAAAGTCTTCCTGGCCTTGATCGAGAATTGATTCGAATTCCCCCATTGATTGTCTTGTCCCTTGCAGCTCTTCCAGTAAATCTCGATTTTCGCCAGTTAGTTTATTGGTCATTTCATTGAATGTTTCATTCCAGGTTTTTACTTTTAACTCCAAATCTTGTTTTTCTTTAGCTGTAGTTTGATGTTCATGCTCTAGCAAAGCGATTTTATTCTTCAACAATCTTAACTCATCGTTTACTGATTGATTATCTGTCATCAGTTCACTGTTGGACTTCTGTGTTTTAATTATCATGTTATCCAAATGATTTTGTTCTCTCTCTAATTTATTCATCCTGTCTTTATATAAATTATTCTCGTGATCCGTTCCCTGAAGTTTTTCTTTTAAAGACATCATTTCACTCATTAATCTTTTGTTTTCGTTGTTCATATCGTTATTTAGTTTATCCAACCTCTCGGTATTTTTCACCTCACGTTCTAGACTAGTCGCTGCATGTTTCAATTCAAGGTTTTTTGCTTTAAATTGTGTGTTTAGTTCTTTTAACTGATTGGAAATTTCACTGTCGCGCTCTTGATGTCTAAATATGATATTTTCTTTCTGACTCACAACTTCGTTCAATTCATCGATTTTATGCTGCATGTACCTAAATAAATTTTTTTACTGTTGAGAGATACTTTTGCAACTATACTACAAAAGAGTATATACTCATTCACAGAATTTAATTTATATAAACCAGATATCATAACTGACTTAGTAGTTCAAATTAATTTTAAAATAAAGTTTTCTGTACATCTTTTATTTACTTCATAGCTGTTTGATTTTATTGGAAAAAGATTAGGTCTCTATTTGAAAATTTAAGACAGTCTTAAAATTTTAATTTTTGGTCTTGGGTATTACCTTGAATCTTCAAGGTGACGGAGAAATATCCAATAACACATGTCCTCATATGTGTTATTGCCAATAACACATGTCCTCATATGTGTTATTGCCAATAACACATGTCCTCATATGTGTTATTGCCAATAACACATTTCCTCATATGTGTTAATGCTGAGGGTGGTTTACTGTTTTAAAAACCGTTTTGAGATATGGCCCTTGCTATTTTTAGGTCACCCACATCCAAGTGAGAATCTAACTTAATAAATAAGGCTTTACTTTTGAGTCATGTTTTAGAAGACAAATATTTGTTCCCATATAGTAATTATTATTAATATCGTAATATAAATATACTATGGCTATGCATCGCTACCAGAAAATTTATATGATAATAAATAATATTTAGAAATTTATTTGGTATATTAAATTAAATTTATATTTATTAAAAGGGGTTTAAGCTATGTGATCCCCAAACAGAGTACAAGACGCGTTTATTTCTTGCTAGGAATTGTCTGTTGTTCATACTGGATGGCGAAGAAAAAAATAGAAATTCATTCAGCAGATCTAATTTATATTTTCATTTGGCGACCATTTCATCCAGATATCTTTGAAAGATTTTAAAGATGTATTTATGAAAATAATGCTCACAAATGGCTTCTTGTTGTTCATGCGTGTTGTTATTTGGCTTACCTTAAGTTATTTTCAACTAAATCTTTTTCATTTAGTAATTCCTTTTGTGTTTCCGTGTTTCCCTGAAGAAGTATTTCCAGTTTTACCTTCTGGCTTTCAACATTTCGCTTTTCTTCTTCCAAATCCATAATATTCAGTCGCAAGTCGTTAATTAAGCGAGAATTTTCTGATATCTGAACATCTTGTGCGTTTTTATCTTTTTCCTTATCTAACAATTTTACTTTGAAATCCTCGCAAACTTCTGATTTCTCTATAAGCTCATTTTGTAATGATCTTTTCTCTATTAATAATTTATTTTTTTGTTCATCGCACAATTTTGATTTTTCTTTCCAAATATTGACTTGACTTTTAGTATCGTCCAGCATTTTTTCGGTATTTTTAATATCATTCTTTAGTTCATCTATTATTTTCTGAAATTGCTCATTAGACGACGATAATTCTTGGCATTCTTTTTGTAAGATATCAAAGTTGTGTTTCCAATACTCTACTTCACGCTGTGATTCACTATAACTTAGTTTCATTTCTTCTCGACCTTTTTCTTGCTGCTTGAGATTGTTTTCAAGCTCATCGCGCTTCTTAATGAGCCTGTTACATTGTTCGCTTAAACTTTCTGCGCTAGAATTTAACTTGCTTAACTCCCTTTTATAATGCGACTCGGTAACTTCTCCGGCGTTTCTTCTAGCCTGAAATTCACGTATTTTACGTTTGTTTTCTAATATTTCGTTTTCCAATACTTCGTTCTTTGTTAAAATTTTACTAAAGAAAAAGAATAGTGTTATAGTGTGGGAATTGCTGCTTAGGGAATCTAACGTAAAGTCTAGATAAGGTTCTGAATTTAAATCTGATGACGTATAGGAAATAGGGGGTTATAAAAGTTATGTCAAAGTTGGCATAAAGTCCCTTTTCCACTTAGCATTACTAAACCAAATGTAAACTTGCTGACCTTGATTAGGCTGAGATTTTATGCAGCAAAGACTAACAGATATGTATTGATCACATATTTTTTTTTTTCAAAGTATTTTATAACTTAAAAATAGGTAAAAGAACAACTGAAACAACAAAATGATTTGCTAGACCAGAAATAGCTGCGAGTAGATTCTGAGTTTAATGGGCTATTAAAACAATACGATATAACTTTTTATATATGATATATGTGTTTCTTTAGTTACCTCGGATATACTGGGATATTTAATCCCCGTAATTATAGTTTAACTATTTACGAAGAACTCCGGGGAGAGGAGTATGACTAACCTCCAAACTGTGAAATTATATTTTTAAAACCTAATTTACGAAACAATTGTAATATTGTCTCCAGGCAGACGAGGACAGCTTCCTCATTAAAGTAGTTTAAATGATTTCATTTCTTCTTTACCTTACCATATCTAAATCTAAATATATATTTTCAAACCCAGTTTATGAGACTGTTAAAATGCTGTGCTAATCTTCGACCTCAATAGCAATGCAATTGTAAAGCAATTAGATATTTATAGAATATATATTTATACAAATAACATTTTTGAGAAAAGAGAGTTTTAATAATTTAAAAAAAAAAGAAAAAAAAAAAGCGCTGTGTGAGTTCAATGTTAACGTGTTCACTGGAATAATTTAAGTGGTCTTCATTTCGTTATTATTACGTTATGTTCAAGGGAAACTTAAAATAGGTGTTCAAAATTTTACTTTACTTGCTCACGCTTTACGTTGGAAAAAAAAACTTTACCACGAAAATTAATAGTAATTTTTGAAGTATTTATCTTCACTTTCGTTATTTATGATTCATTTTCCTTACAAGAAAGTTCATTAACACGACTTTAGTACAAACCTTTATCTCGTTTAAGTAAAAATTTATACCATCCGACTTTAACTTACCATTTTGAGCAATTTCTTGACCTGCTACTTAATTTTAATAGAAGATCGTTGATAAATCTTTGGTTGCAGCTTCTACCTGGTAGGTATTTGTTTTTACAGTAAAAAGTCTAGAATCATGGAGTTAGACTTTCTTTTTCGTTTTTAAGATTAGTTTTTGTTCATTAGAAAACTTAAAATTAAAATTTAGAAAATAAATACTTACCTTAACGTAAACAAAAACAGAAAAAAAAAAATGTTCATTAGTTATACAATTTTTAATAGGGTTATATCAAACCATGACGTCACAAAAAAAAACTAGGCGTGCTAAGGTCTTCTTTTTCAAGATTTACTGTTATTGGACCAAGATTTGAATATGAGCCAAATATAGTCTATTTATATATATATAAACTCTTACTTGTAGGATTCTTCAATTCTGTCTTTTTTTCTTCTCACATCAGCCAATTCTTCTTTTATTTTATCCACCTCAATCTGCTTATTTAGTAGATCATTATCGAAGCGAAACAATTTAGATCTTAGATCCCCTATCTCGCTTTCAGCATT
The DNA here is from genome assembly GCA_035046665.1 of Euphysa ruthae. NCBI lineage: Eukaryota > Metazoa > Cnidaria > Hydrozoa > Anthoathecata > Corymorphidae > Euphysa > Euphysa ruthae. Next base: position 12,968 of record JAUZNK010016617.1, read on the forward strand.
TAACTTTTGATCCTTATTTATCCTAATTTCATTTTGAAATTTAAATTCTAATTCCTTTTTTTCTACTTCAAGTTTTACTTTTTCGTTTACATTACGTTGGCTGGAATAAGGTAGCTTTTCGTTTGAAATTCTTTGTGATGAGCTTTGGCGCTCGTTCAAGATTCTTTGTGATGACAGTGGACGATCGCTTGAAATTTGCAGAGATGAAGCTGGTCTGCCTTTGGAATCTTTAATAATATTAAAGCTTTGAATGTTTTTATACGGTGATTTAGCATTCAACTTTACTTTAAATTTATCAGTCACAGGTTGTGATGTATTGAGATTTGATGCATGAGATTTACTAGGAATTGGCGTTGTTGGAAGAGAAGTCGTTCGATTACGAGGTCGGCCTTCAATATTTTCTGATCTAAAGCCAGGTTGAGGTAATTTCAAATCAACAAGTCCAGGAAGAGGTGCCTTTGTTTTTCGCCCCATAATTATCTCATCCGAAGATGAACTACTTTTAGCATCCACAAAACTTAGTTGAACGCTTTCGTAATTATGATTACTTAAGCGCAACTGTAGCTCCTCGATTATATTATTTTTCTGGTCGAGAATTTCTAAAATTTCTGTATATTCTTCCTTTGTTACAGTTGTATCTCGCTGTATCGAAGGTAAATCGGATTCACAAGCGCATATATCTTTCAGTGCTTTTGCTTGATAGTTATTTTGTCTTTGCAATTGCGCTTTTACTAGTTCCAGTTCTCCTTTGAGTCCTTTATTCTGTAATCGAAGATGTGCAATCACATCGAGCTCTTCTCTTGTGTCAGATAAAATATCAAAGCTGGAGTTTTTACTAACCTGGTCCGATGAATCGCTCTTCTCTGGCAAAATAAAAGAATTTGTAGTCACACCTTCCGTATTTTCTACAGGATTTCTAATATGAGAACAATTCTGCAATTTAAAAGTGCCTACTGCAGTATTTACATTTATTTCGTTTTCGTTTGGTTTCTGGTTATCTCGCTCTTTGCTTGTCTTTCTAAACAAATCAATCTGATTAAACAATCTTTCGATGTCTTCTTGCTGACTGTCAACGATATCTCGCAACCTATTGCAATGAATTTCTAAATCTGATAACTCTGTGTTTTTCTCAACTATGGTATCTCTCTGTTTATTGCAAAGAATTTGAATATCTGACAATTTAATTTCTTTTTCGACTAATTTATTTTTCAGCAGCTCATCTTCATTTTGTTTATCACATTTATCAAAAATTTTGTCAAATTTCACAGTTTTCTTAGAATTTGAATCTATTTTATTACTATCTTGTAACTCTATATTAAAATTTTTTAGCTCTCTAATTGTATTTTTATTCTGTTCAATCTCCTTCTCGAGCTCGCTAAGTTTTTTTTCCTTCAAAATTCTTTCTGCTTCGAACGAATCGCTGTATTTGTTATTTTTATCCTGTAACTCGTTAACAAAAGTTTCTTTCCTTGTCAATTCTTCTGCAAGTTCATTAATAAATTCCTCCTTTTTGGCAAGCTCTTCATTTAAATTGTATATATGATTTTCTTTTTCTTCAAGTTTTGCAGTGAGATCATAATTCAGTTTATAAATGGAAGAATTATCATCATCGTCATAAAAACTTGATTTTCTATCACAGTAATTTGTTAATGTTTTTAATTCATTATTTTCGTTTGCTGATTCAATTTCGCAGCTAGAATTATGTTCTGATAAGCATTCATCTTGATTGAGATTATTCTTCATGCTAACAGCTTTCAATTCACTTGTTAGTTTTTTACTCAATTCGTATGCGACAGGTATTTCATCTGACTTTGATTTCATTTCAGTTGTTAGAATATTCTTTTTATTATTACCAGCGTACTTGTTTTTAAATTGCGTATATTTTAACATTTCAAGCTCTTTATTGGCATTATTTAATTTGCTTTTGATTTCTTCGTATTCTTTTTTAGATACCATTTCTTCTATAAGATTTTGTGATTCGCATAACTTTACCTGCAAAATATTCATATCAGTCTGCAACATGCTTTTCTCAGATTGCAAAGAGTCAAGTTCAGCCTGAAGATTTTCATTGGCACTTTTTAACTCCTGTTCATTTTCTTTTACTGCAGAAAGACTATTTTCCATTATGTCCACTTTTTCAATAGCCTCTTCCAAATTCAGTTGAATGTTAAGCCTCTTTTCTTCACTTGCATCGTGACTTTTACGTAATGTCTCCATTGTGTTATAATTTAGCATAATTTCCTGCTCTGATTCAGATTTAGTTTTCACGTGCATTAGTATTTCATTTTCTTGATTTTCAATTCTAGCATTTAGTTGTTCTATTTTCAAAGTTAAAGTACTATTCGAAGATCTTTCTTTGTTCAAACTACATTTGAGTTCTTTATTTGCAATATCTAACTGTTTCTCAAGCTGCGTTTTATCATCGAGTAAAGTTTGTTTCTCTTTCAGTTCTTGTTGTAATTTGAACTCTCTCTTGGTAAGGTCATTATTACAAGTATTTAGCTCTTTTATTTTATTATTCAAACGCTCAATGCCACTTTTTTGATTTTCTTCTTCAAACACAAGGGCGTCAATTTTCAATTTGTGAGTATAAATGTCGTTATGCGCCTCTTCAAGTTCCGATTTCAACTCGCTGTTTTCATCCAGTAAGCTCCTAGAGAGAAATATTATTATAGCAATAGAACCTTACTGACTTAAAATTAGGATACCATAAATTTATCTTAATTTTTTTCAAATCTAGATAATAGACAACCAAGTTCTTACCGCTAATTAATAATATCCAACCTCTGCCTATCTGTTCATTAGACTTAACGCATAGTCATACTTATGTTATTCTGTCTTTCGATTAAAAATTTTATTTTTAAAACAACTATTCTAATGTTTAATTTATTTGGAAATGGTATAAATAAACGGCCTTTTTGTTTTCAAAAATACCGAATTGATTGGATGATTTTCTGGAATTATTGTCTGCAAATAGACAACTCATGTTTGTATATCGACTTTAGACGATGAATGATATTACTAATATGGGAAATGTATGATATGTCCATATCATGAACGATTATACATACATCTTATTTAATAACGTCTTAATCCATTTTTGTATCTCATTAAGCGCCTTGTTCACAAAAATAAAGCCACGAAAAACGCAACAAAAATTTTTTTCGAAAAATGCTTCACCTAAAGTAATATATTATTCTTACACTCAGAAACAATTTTAAGAAACCATTCTTAAAAAAACATAAAAAAAAAAAAATTTCTATTTTGCGGCTCTAATTCTAAAAATTATTTAGACTTAATGTCTCTTTACTTGGAATCTTAAATTAAAATGTCGAATACTTACTTAAATATTGGTGCCTAAAATAGGGCTTGTAGAGAAACGATCGATGGACTTTCGAAAACTTAATGCTTCGAATAAATACTCAGGCGATATAAAAAAACTTAAGTTAAATTTACTTCGCTTTCGCAATATGTTTTACAGAGAATCACTATAATCATATTTAAAACGTTATGTCACTTTTCAAAAATTCCAACCAAATGAAACCCCGATCAAATTTTTTACATTCCTTAGTGCACAACTCTCATTAACAGTCAACATCCCCAGGCCAACATCCTCAGGTAAAACATTTTGTCCAAAATTTCGCTTTTGCAATTTTCACCGGTCATTGCCAAACCTAACTGAAATTAATTTAGAAAATATCCTATTCTTAGTTTTTATAAATATTTACAAAATAATGTTATTGATTTTCTTACCACATGTTTATCCGCACGTCTGAATAATGTATAAACTAACAAGATCAGCAGCGCATTCATATTACCTCGGATAACATTGATGAGTAATTTGCAAACTAACGCATGAATTATTATTTAATAATTGAGTAAAATATTTAAAAAAAAAACTGAATAAAAAAGATAAATTTCAAAGTGACAAAATGACAAGCTGTAACTGCATAGAAAATATTACATTGTATTAGAATTGGAAAACAGTTCAAAGTTTTAGCTTAGATTTCTCTGCTTTTTTTTTCTTTTTCAGTTTTAGTAATTCTCCGATTCGGTTAAACTTGAAAATCAAAAAATATAAGTCCACAAAGTAAAAATGGAGCGCTAAAAAGACGTAGCACATACATGTTCGCAATTCATACTACTTATGGTAAAGAATTTTCGGAGAAGAGCAATCTTGAACAATTCGGTTAGATTTAACCAAATTGAGGCCGAAACAGACTGTCCTATGCTAGGTTTGAAGCTGATACTCTCGCAAGGATTTTTTGCTTTTGAGATTGAGCTTAATCAACGAGTCTTCTATCCTTCCCGCAATTAGTTATGCGAGATTCAAAACGAACGCAATTGTTTGAGATTGCTTTCCTCCAAAAATTCGTTTCCACAAATGGTATAAATTGCGAGACGTCGGTCTAATTCCAACAAGACTGACAATCAAACTCAACCTTAGGTATGGCTGATTGAGACCACGATGAAGTCGAAACAGACTAAAGACACCAGTTTAAAGGGTTTAACAAACATATCTTTTGAACGCTTTACTATAAATAATATAATTTAGCGCCTCATCCGGATTTTGTGCCGCTCCCTCGAGACACCTCGCTAAAACTTCACCCTTACATACATACAACTATCAAATCACAAAAATCAAAAACTATTCTCATCATTGGATCCCGCTTTATATTCTCATGCAGAGGAATTAAGTTTATTTTACATTAGAAGATCATTAGATATCTGACATATTAAGATGCCACTATACTGCAAATTTTCCTGGCAGTTATTTAGATACTAGATATACACCCACCAAGATTGGCCTATCTTGTGCATTTAAAAAGAAATCTTAGAAAGTAGGAGGACCGGGACATGTTAAATTGTTTAAAAACGGCAAATTAAAAACGATTATTGTTAAAACCAACGAATGAAAATCTTTAAAATAGATATATCGTTCCGTCAAGTTGTTTTTTTTTTATTATTGTGAGTTGGCTTAATGACAACTAATAAAATGCTTGATTAAAAAATGTGTAAAATACCGTAAGTATTACTACAGTACGGTATTATTATAGATTTTAACATACATTCAAGTCAAGCCCCCAATTTAAGATCAATTCATCGCAATGACACAAAGAAATAGGAATGATTCGGACACCTTATTAATTTTACTGTTTTTAAATTATTTCAACATTTATCAAATATTTGATGATTGTTTGCGCGTAACTTATTACTTGAACCTTTTACTTTGTTCAAACATAGTGAGACTACTTGTTTACGTCCCTAACCCCTTATCCCTACCTTTCCCACGCATTTTAATAAAGTTAAACAATTTTAATAGTTTTCGTTTACAAGGGGAATGGCAATGAAAACATTGGGAATATTCTCACAATCTCATAATTCGTGATTTTATAATTTTTTTCAGGGACTTAATCCCACCTCTTTTTACACGTACACCTTATGACTTTACTAAGGATATCACACCTTACTTTTCTTTCAGTCTTCTTTCGGTGATTATTTCGTTGGTAGGCCATCTCTATAAAAAACTCTGATAAAATAAGTTCTCTGATTGACAATGGCAAGTTGATAATTAATTTAGCATCCTGTCTGATTTTTACAAAATTTGCACCAACTTTCTTTATTACTTTGAAAAAAGGGATGAGGCGCAATATTGTTATCTACAATGAACTTTTTTAACTAGGAAGCGGATCCGAAAGATCTTATCATCGGATCGGGCAGTGGCTCAATTTAAAGCTCCCATTTGTGCTACGGCAACAATCGATAACGAAAGTATTCTCTTTTCGCTTCCGAGGGGATTTAAATCCATGACATTTCCCATTAAAATTCACTGCAACATTGTCGGAAAACATGCTGCCACTAGGTTACACTGCCTTTTTAACACACTATTCAAAATATAAGAACAATGCCATTAACTGCAAGGACCATCTTTTTTATTGCAGAACCCAAAAAACTTCGTCGCATAACCATACTATAAAAATTTTGTAATGTGTTTATGTTTTAATTAGTTAAACGCCCTTTCCTTCATATGTATTTCCAAATTTTTAACTGAATTATATAATTTCTAAAGGCTTCTGTAAAATTTTCTACAACTGACACACTCCGGTTTTGCAGGAACTAAATTGTCACCGTTTGGCTTCGTATTAAAAATGCTTAAAAAAGATCCAGTGTTACCATACCGTCCCTAAGGTTAGCTGAGTAGCGAAAAAATGCCATGTGTTAACTGATTTCATTGCGCCTGCTGACATTGAGTGATTAACTGCATAGTCCTTGTGAGGTTTTAACCATTTAGCATATTTTTCTGTTCTTTTCTTGTTTTCCTAAACAACATGGTCTTTACAGAATTTTTATATAACCATATAGTCTGTATATTTCCCGTTTTGACGAGAAATGCCTCTAACGACACCGCTATAAAATTAGCGTCTTCTTTTCTGCCAAATGTGAAAAAATACTTATATGACATATATCATCTGGATTTAAATTATTTACTGTATTTAGCATGCCATGCTATAATGAGAAGCTTTCATGTAAAAATCAAAGAGTTTGAGATTAATACCTTGCAAATATGATGAAAAATTGGTCCAAGCGTTGTTATCATTGCAGAAAAGTTTATCATAGCCTCATGAACCAATCCCATCTCTCATAAAGCAATGAAAAATCGAGCGTTTATTTCAAATAATTTGGCACCTCTTTTGTCTAGACTGTCACTTAAAGGTTGAAAAGTAGATCAGGTAAAAAATGAGTAAATCCAATTGCAGCTCTATTTCACTGTAAACCAATGCTAAACATGAGTGATATGTAAATTTTTGAATGGAAAAGGAATTTTGCGAAAAAGTTAGCCTAATTATAAAGAAATAAAATTAGACCGAAATAAGTTATTTTTCACCTCACACCCACCAAAGATCCAAAGCTAAGAATTGCTTTTTAAGAAAATTTTTCATCTATTCAAAGCAAATATTTCATTCGAGAGAAAAGAAACATGATAGATACTTCTACAATGAACCACTTGTGTAATATTTGGGCAAGTTCTTGATTATAAGAACGTCTAGATATAATTATTAAAACGATTGCCTATTATATTTGCTTTTTCTGTATCAAATAAAAGTTCTTTACGGCTTATAATAAAAATAGCACTTTTGTTCTGAAATTCTATTACAGAAATTCTATAAATTCTATTAATAATTCTAGTAAATAATATTATATAAATTCTATTATATATATAATAATAATAGCACTATTATTCAATGAAATCTAGTAAAACATAAATAACATTATAAATAATGTTGTATAACAATCTAACATAATCAAAGGACCTTAAAAGCCATATTATTGTTATAATTTTTTTTCTGCTATTGCGCCTTTGATAATTTTAATAAAAAAGCTGAAGCACAATATTACTGGAATGTTTTGATAATCATGATTTTTTGCTGACCGTAACAAAAAATATAAACCGTTATCTTTCTTGTTATTCTTTAATTAATTTTAAAAGGAGTTAATAACGATTTAAAAATAAATCAATTTTTTATTTTCAACTTAAAAAATTTTTAGAGCATCACTTGATGTTTTTATTCGCTGTACATCTTTAGTCACTCGTTCGTCACCTTCCGTCTGTTTATAACGTACGATTGCACTAACTCCTTGTTCTCAGATGAAAAAGTAGCAGAATGACCTCTTATCATCTTGTATGAAAACATTTTTAGTAGCAGGGAGTTTTTCTGCTCCTGCGATAGATTTCTTGAATAAATATGATCGTGTTTAAGGTAGCGCTTATAAATGGATGGTTTATGGTTTAACTGAAACAACACAGGGAGTCAACTATAGACATTAAGTGAAGTGCTGATACTAGCATCTTGGTAATGGCTTTCATATAATATCCCTTTATTTATTATAACGATTTATTTAACATTCTTCTGAGTGAAATACCCGTATTGTCAAAAACAATTTTATTAAGGATAGCCAAATTTTGTTGTGAGTAATTATTTTTGATAGAGCATAACTTCATCAACATCATACTTTAGTTATTCAAACATAACTCTAATTTAACCGAACTCTGTCAGTTAATCTTGAAAGCTTTTACTTTAACATTTTCTAAAGGCCATCATCAAGGGTTCTTAATGATACGTTTTCTTTTTGTGAATTTTTTATCTTTTGGAATTCTAATTGTTAACAATTCTTTCAGTAATAAAAATGGCGTCTTTTTTGCGTGAAATGTCTATTTCTGATTAAATTTACGCCTTAAAGAGTCGTGTAACAATATTCAAATCTTCAGCTATCTTAAGCAGCTTTATGGTTGATTTTTATCAAAATATAAACATTTAAAATTATTTTTCTATTCATATCGACTTACATCACATCACATCTTTGCTGTGTATGGCCGAGTGGATTTGTATTTTAGAAATTCTTGATAAATTTCGTGTGAGATTGCGTTAAAGTAGCAAAGATACCCTATTTCTCTTTATCTAGCGACATAAATTACCGGACAATGTGGATAGTGTTGTTTTTTAAAAAAACCCAGTTTTAATGAAATTTTTTGTGTCTTACACAGTTATAAAGTTACCACTCGAAATTCCTACCTCCCTTACTGATAATTTTATCACCAATTGCGTATTTTTTTGTCGAATGCTACTTTCAGTAAATTCAAAATATTATTATTATTATAAATTAAATAATATTATCATTATATTTAATCTATTGCTATTTATATTTTTACCTAGCTTATTTTTCAAATCTACGTTTGTCAATTTTGATTTTTTCCGATCCCCGGTAATAGCTTTTTAGGTTCTTACTTTAAGGGCAGAAACTTTCGCGGGCATTAACTTTCGCGTGTCAAAAAAAAAACGCGAAATATTTGACAAAAACTTTCGCGTTTGGCGATTTTTGGAACAACTTTCGGGGAAAAAACTTTCGCGAATTCAAAATAAGGTTCGTATTCGCGTGAAAAAACTTTCGCGAATGGGCAAAATCCAAGAAAGAAAT
>JAUZNK010016628.1:0-21942 GCA_035046665.1 Euphysa ruthae
TTTGGGCTTAAACATACATATTCAAATCTTGTAAGCAGTCAGTTGCATATAAAACACCTATTAGCAATTATTTAGTATTATTGTTGGTGCCAAAGGGTAGCTAGAATTTAATGCTTTTATAATATTTCCACTAATTTCTAACTTAAAAGTAGTTTATCCTGATATCAGATATTAGTACTAAGACTTGCATCTCTGAGATTTTACACTGAGTGTGATGTACATAGCTAGCTTTGTTTATATATTTTCAAGACTCTTATCATCAATCTCTGGTCAACGCCTGGATTCCAAGCTAACATAAAATAATAACATCCAATGTAAATTAGATCTTTAACGGTTTTCAAATTTAAAAACATTGGTGTCAGAGATATTTAAGCTGTTCCTAAAAGAGCAAGAAAGTTTGAGAAGAAATATTTCTTTACTTTCCATCATACCCAAAACTTTTAAGAAAAGGTTGTTTTTATTTATCAAGGACTATTCATTGTGCAACTTAAATTATATTTTTTTGTCCTTGCCCCCTAGCATTTGTCTTATATACCCAAGATTTCAAAATTGTGTTCTTGCTGCTGAGATTTTTCATAAATTAATTTTAATTGGGCTTTTAATTATATTTTTTTAGTTCAAATCCACCTTCTTTCTTTCACTGCTATGCAAAGGTTCAGTCCTCAACTTCATCTCATTCTGGTAGGTAGTCCTACATAACTTCTGTAAAGATTAACATCATTTCATACTCTAAATACATATTCTCATGATTGTTTATAAATATTGGTAAACTCAACAATGCATGATCAAGCACCAAAATACAAATTTATAATGTCTGTTATTGAACAAGACTAAGTTCAAATAGGTTATTTATTAGTTTATTAATTTATTTTATTTTGTTTATTATTTATCCAGAAGGAAAAAAGGTATGATAAGGTTTAAAGGTATTTCAGGCTAAGAAAGCTTATGTTTTTTTAAACCCAAGTTTGTAAACGTGGTTATTTCTCATACTTAAAAATATGGTTTTAACTATATGGTCATAGGTTTTAACCATTTTTAGCAAATAATTATGAAAGATAATTTTTACATTTTGTTGGCATTAAGAGCATTCCAGCATAGAATCTAACTTTTTTTGGTGCACCACAAAATATTTTAAAATATTTTTTGAAAACATGTAAAGCAGTAAATAAATAATTATCTGAAAGCTAAATAATTAAAGAAATTTTTCTTGATTTCTGTAACTTGAAATGCACAACGAAGTTGTAGTCGTCGATCAGCAAACTTATTTTTTTATCTTTTTTGACATTTTTTAGCTGCTTTAGGTATCTTTCTGAGTCAAATAAAATGGCTTATTTTCACTGGGCTTCTATTAATTACAAACAGGACGCAATAAGTAACTTTTAAAGCCTTAAAATAACATTAATGTTAAAATCTGATTTTTTTATTTTTTTTGAATTCCATGATTTAAATGTCAAACACTCTTGTTTTCTGTTAATATTTTGAATAAAAATTATTTTCTTGGAATTAAATTCTTAAAATCTTTATAATATTAATACTTTTTGTATATATATTTATTACTTTAAATTTTGTGGAAATCTGTTTTATTATTATTTTTATTAATTGAAGTTAAAGGTTCATTTTTTCATCCAAATCTCCACCTATCAGTATTTTTTTATTGCTTCTTTTTTTTTGTTAGTTAGTCCAAATAATTTATTTTTTTGCTACAATTGACATTTGAAATTTTTTTGAAATTTATCAGTTATTTATTTTTAAATTGTTGAAGGGAGTTAGAGGGCGTTTTGTGATTTTTGTGAAATTGCCCAGATATGGCAATTTTTGACCTAAAAATAACACATTTGAATTTTTTTCAAAATTCTTTCTTTGTTTTTCCAAAAATTATTCTGAAGTTATCACACCACATCTTTTGTCCCATTTTGTGCGTTTACATAAACTCCAATTTTTTGTTTTTCTCAAAGGAAGAGTGCCACCGCAAAACAGCTTATTACAAAAATTAAAATAAATATATTAAAATGTATTAAAATCTTATCAAGTTATTGAAATAAATGTAATCTGTCAAACCCCCAGATTTAAAATATCAAAAAATGACGTCACTGGCACACAAGGTTATTAAGGCAATTCAGAAAACATCAAGTTCGCATAATAAATATCTTGTTGTATTTTGCTTGTTTTCTTTTTACAAGTTGGAGTTTTTATTTTATTATAATGTCAGTGATATCAGAAACAGAATTTGCTACAGATTCCTCTTCAAGTAGTAGCAAAGAAAGAAGAAAGTTTTGAAGAACTGAACGAAATGTTCCAAAATATGCAACCAACCATACATGTTTAAACTAGAGTGTGATTTGGAAGAGGAATAAGTCTAGGAAAATGAAGAAGGCACACAACAGTTTACACATTTGAATTTATGTGTGGGAAATATAGATTAGTGTTTTTGTGAAGATGTTGCTTAAAAGAGAGAAAGAGGTTAACTGTTTATATTGCAAAGAAATACAAGCTATATAGGTGAAGAAAAATTTGAAGGTATACGTTTACAATTACTTTCATAGTTCTGTATACAGTACATCTTTTAGTTATCTCTTTATAAAAGTATAAGGTATTTTTACAGATGATCTTTCAGAGTAAAGTTAAATATTTTGTTTATGCTTCCTTAGAATAGCTGTTTCCTTACAAACAGCTGGTCCGACTCAAAGGAGTGATTCTTCGATTTTGTTTTTGTATTTAAAAAAGATAGTAAGTTTCGTTAAGTTTTCCCAATACTCTCTTTTAGGTCACAAATGTATCACGGTGATGTTTTAGAGGAAATTCAAGTTGAAAAAATTATTCAATAAAATGAAGACAACATATCCGTAGATCAGCGGGTATATTTTCTCGGTTAACGTTTTGCACACCTGTTTTTTTATGTTTTCATCCTGAGGAAGTCTAAAAAAACTAACGTTTTTTGCTTCCTTATGTCACTGTCACACCCTACAGCAGTGCAAATATAGTGAATGACCATTAATACAAGATAAACAAATAATTTTAAACAAAGTAGCAACAGCACATTTAAGAACAACTGTTTTTTTTTTATCATTCTGAATAACTGAATTTGAATTTGCGCCAGTGACATCATAGAATTGAATATATCTGGTTAGTTTTAAACATGTGCTTCTTCATAATCTTTCTTGTCTTCTAGTTTTATAAATATAAATTTTAAGTATGACAATTTATATATCGTTGGAACCAGGATACTGAATAGAGTAAATACAGTAAATTTAAAAAAATAAAATAATAATAATAAAAATTATGGTAGCAACCTTCCTTAAATATTTGTTCCAATTCAAGTTTTTGAAGTTATTGAGTCAAAATATCATAATTGTCATAATATATGCTATCATAAAATCTGCTACTGTAAAAAAGAAAAAAAAAGAAAAAAGAATTATCCTAGAACAAGGCCTAAAAATAGTTTGATTTTGCTAGAATTTTAGAAAATGCCATTTTTGATATTTTTCAAGAAATTTTCGCTTATGGTCAGTTAAACTCTAATTGCTTATAACAAATATAACACTTTTATAAGCCTTAATCATACATAATATAAAAACAGACTTAAAAATTTTTATCAGATAAATAAAATGTTAATCATTTTTATCTTTTTTTATTGCTGATTTAAAATTTTTGATAATATGAGCACTAAACAGAGAGATCAAAGTTATCACCTTTATTGCTTATTCCTTTAGAGATTTCTGCATTGAGTCATATATTTCCAGATGGTTTTGATGACCAGGTATGATTAAGTTATTTCACAAATGCTTTCACAAATAAGTTAGTCAAAATACTTTTATATATTCAATTCTTTGAACTCCCAGTAAAGGTGATGCAGTTTATAAAATCATCCTTAATACGCTTTCTTTTTTCCCAAAATCAAATTTTTTTAATTTTGTTGAAATCTGTTCATTTACTTTTTTTAGAAATTTTGCTTGATGTTAAAGGGCAAGAATAAGAACCTTATTATCACCTATCAAAAATATTTTTCTAATCAGGCCCAGGCCCCAAAGCATGTCAAATTTGGTAAAAAAGAATGATATTTTCCAATAATTTTCAAGAAATTATTTTCTGATTTGTCTGGTATTTTGCTTGATGTTTGAAAATATTATAATGAATTTCATATTCTAACCATTGTGAAAATTTTATCGTGCTTAGTCCCTAAGACATTATTTTACATTATTTTAAGAATAAAAACAGCATTTTTTTGAAAGTTTATTGAAATAAAATGATAATTTTCACCATCATCATCACTATCACCAACATCACTATTGTCATCTTTTTTCTGAGGCCATACATTAGGAGACTTGTCAACCAGGACTAATGACTATCTGATAGGTGAGGAAACTGTTCACGTAACTGATATTTGCCAGGTTCCATGAAATTAAATTGATTTAAATTCTTTTCTAGGATGGCTTGTTGAAGCAAATACCAGTATTTTGTTTTCCCTGTTCTATAAAAAGGTATAATGTTTTTTGTTAAAGTATTTTCATCAATTTCATGTAAATTGTTAAAAGCGTTTGTGAATTATTAGAGTTAAGCATTGTTTTTTTTTTGAAAATTGTTTATGTATAAAACATAAATTTTTTGAATCTGATTTTCTATTTGGTTTTTCTTTTGTAACATTTATTTTTTGAAGCTTTTAATCACAACTAGTTAAATTTTTTATCGAGTTTTAACTCCATTAAGTAAAATAGGCAAAAATTTCGGCGCCTGGTGTACTACATGCCTGGTTTTTCATCTTTGATTTTATCGGAAGGTAAAGACGACTATGATCTGCCAAGAATCACACACATGACAAGCACTCAACGTAAATGTATCATACAAAATTGCATGTGTTATATACACATTTTCTTTTAAAATCTCTTTCTAAATTTCTCTTAAAACAAAGGTTCTAAAATAATTCGTTCTGGTAAAATTTCCACAAAATTTTATGATACATTTCTATAAATATAATATGTTATTTCATATTAAGATATTTATTGATCATCAATTTCTTTAAGTTAAGTGTTCTTATGTTAAAATATCTGCATATTTTATTTTGCATAAATAAGTTTTTCAGCTTTTGCCCTAACGTTTTCGTGCAATATTTGTGCAAACAGCCAAATCTGTATTTTACTATAATTTTCGTTCATCAAGAAACATATAGATATTCCCAGCAATAAACCCTTAACTAATCAAAGATCATTGTATTCAGAAATATTCTAGTCAGTGGTAAACAATTCAAACCGCTTTTAATTTTCTCAATAAGAAACTGGTTTGTCGGTATTTTAAGAGGGTTGAAGAAAATAGTTTGCTTGGAAATTAGGTAAATACAAATTTCTGACTTTTCATGCCTGGATTTAATATGGTGTGATATGAAAATAAAGTCTGAGAGGATCCCTTTTTCATCGTAAACTGGTGAGGCACTGCTAAAATGTTTCTACTACAATGCTTTATCATAACTGTCTGGCAACTATACCAAGCAGGAAATAAGTAGGCTTTGTTTCCTAAGAGTGCCAGTGTTGCAATGAAAAAAAAAAAAACTTACCACTGATTAATTAAAAACACAAAATGTAGCTTAGCTTGAATTTAAAACATGTTGAAACTTTTTCTTCAACTTAAGATAAATATTTTTTTCTAATTTTTTAGTCCCTTAAATTTGTGCACATATGGATACTCTATTACAAGAGAAAAAAAGCCTCCCCTTTAAATTTTTAAGACAAATCGAGCAGAAAAATTATTATTTATCAAAATCAAAATTATGTATCGTGGTGACCTTAAAAAAGCAATAGAACATTTTTTATTTCAAATTTTTTTTTTTTTTACCTTTTGAATTTTTTGCATAGAGCGCCAATTTGTGGTTACTGAAAATTTTTTTGCGTGAACGCAAAAAAAGTTATTTCATTAAATTTTTTCTACTTTCATGAGTTGTATTTATCTTCTCTAGTTGTAATATGTTTCTAGTACGCAAAAAAAAGAAATCAACCAAGGTGTTTCAGCAATTTTTTGGTTGATGCAAAATGAATATCCCTCAAACTTTAAGTCTGCAATTTTTAATTGTTCGAGTGAATTTAAAAGGCTACTCTGTGTTATCTTTCATACTTAAAAAATATATTTAGATTTAACAAATGAAAATTCATAGTATTTTTGGATAACCGATATTAAAATTTTATTTTTAACTATTTCAAACTACCATAGACACCTGGTTTTTATTTATTAAGAGAATAAGGTGCTTATTTTATCATTAACCTCATAATATCTAGGGGCCTGTGGAAATGCGATTGCTTGATAATACTGATGCCTAATTAAGGAATAATTTTGATTTTGGTGCCTAGTAATTTACAGACTTGTTAGTAGGCCTAATTTTCAAGCCTCTAAAGTGATCAGATTCAGGAAGCTTTCTTCCAATTCTGTTGAAATTTTTTATGGTGCTAGAAGGTTATATTTTTATTAATTTTAGGATGTTGCCTAAATTTTAAATGGATTAAATTTCTTAAAATGTTATGTTGAGCTTTTTTCTCTCTCTTTTTGTCAAAATGCTATTTTATGTTCTATAAAAAATTTTCTCAAAGCAATATTATTACTTGAAAGCTAAAAAGTTATTATAATAACAATGTTTCCCTTCAAACCTCATTTTTCTATACCTTGATCAAATTATCATTATAATTTTGATAAATATTTTTGGCTTTGTCTTGTTTCCTTTCATATAAACCTTGCGCTTGTTATTATATTGGTTTTTAGTTCATTATATCTTAAGTTTGCAATCTCCCTTGATGAATTGTTTTGGCTTTGACTCAAGGATGAAAGTATTTCGTATTTCCGGATATTTTTGTGAGTGTTGATGATTTCCGTAATTTTTGAATGCTTAAATTTATTTTTTTTTAAATACGCAAAATCATAACACAAAATTGCAAAAGACATAAATAAAATAAAAAATTTCAAAAACAAACGGCGAGCAAAATAAGGTCTTAGACAAGTCTATCTACCAATAAAAGAAAATAAATTGAGATAAGCAAAGGAAAAATCATTGAAGAAAAAAGTGGTAAGACAAATCGCTCTGATGCTTTTAAAGAGATAGATTTTTTGCTCAGTATCTAAATTAGATGTTCAGTACATCATGCGAAATAGTTTAAAATAAAATTTTTTGGCAAAAATATCTTATTATTTCCAGAAATTGTACAAGTATACTGTAATAATAATAATAATTTTAAAATCTGTAGAATAAATGTGATAATAGTTAAACTATTGATCTTTTCATTGCGTCAACCAATTCATCAACTGACTTCTTTTGCTTCTTTTTTTTTGGAGGCTCTATGCCCCTTGCTATTTACTTTGTTTGTATCTTTCTTTGGAGTTCCTGTTGTCTTTTATTGTAAACAGCATAGGAATTCTACATTCTTCTGCATAAATCGCTGTTAATCGGTAAACGCAGGAAATTTATAGTTTGATAATTTTATTGTCCGAAAATTATATTTTAACATATCGCAGCTTTTTTTTGCTCAAGTTTGAATGAAACAGCTGCGCAAATGAAGGAAATACTGTACTAGTACGTTGCTAAGAAATGTATCCTTACAGGTTTTTATAAAGTTGATTCCCAAAATTTTTGCAAGTGAGATGGAAACACATTCAAAACTAATAAACGAGGGTGGGGGTATAGGGTCCTAATAAGTTCCGGAGGGGAGTTTATTAGGCACCTAAGAGTAATAGCAGTACGATTAATAGAGATGTAGCATCTTAACAATAAAACGATTTTTTTTTGTATTTACCTGAGAACTTTTAATAGTTTGTTCGTTTCATTTCCTATGAACCATTGACTGATTTGTTTCAATGTTGCTTTGTCTATAACATCAAGAGTTGCCAATTTACGAGCAGACAAACCTTTGATTTTCTCTTATGCCAGAAAGGAGCGGACAATGGTCTTTATTTGGTTGTGAAGACGGTGTATCATTGGTTCTTTTTGTTCGAAAATCAAGACAAAGGATTTGAAAAGTGGAAGGACTGACAAGTGGAAATTTATATGTATGTCTGTCTTTTTTCTTGAGTATAACAGCCACCACTTGTTCCTTTCTTTTTGCACCAAATTCTTGCCATATTTATTTTGAATCTTTAAAGAGTTCCTGTGCAAAGTGTATCAATTTTGGAGCTTTAGTAAATATGTGTGTTCCGCCATGAAAGAAACCACAAATTTTCTATCTTGTTGTCCTACTATTTTGGGTAGAGACATCTGGCTTCTCACGTCAGGTTTTTCCACCGAAATAGTAATACTGGAACAACTGGAAGACAAAACAAAAAATGTTAAAGTCAACATTGTATTTGTTTTTTTAATTTTTAATTGTTGTTAGTGTTTTTATTTTTAGCAGGGTTTTTTATATCTTTTTTCCCACTGCTTTGATAGGAGAGTCAAATTTCTCAAATGATACATTTCACTTTTCCTGCAGCGTTGACTTTTCTTCAGATTTGATCCTCAATCTCCTGAAGCCATCTCTACTTAAAAACGTTTCTGACACCAGTATGTATTTCTTTTAAACTCGCATTTTCTCGCTTTTCTTCTCTCCATTGTGACATTTTTAAAAATGTGTTTTAAAAATCAAACAATGCATTTTTTAGTGTGCAATAAGCTTAATTATGCGTGGAGGAAATAAATTGGAAAAATGCAATGTTCATGCAAAGAAAAGACACCTGTTGTTTCTAGACTTTCAATTAATTTTATTTTGGGTATAAAAATTGTGGAGTGTTGGCACGGGTGATATTTTCGTCTACATGGTACTAAATGAAGGATTTAGGAATATGGAAAGGTTATCTTGACTACATACAATAATATAATTTTTATAATGATTAAAAATAAATATAATTAATCATCCTAATCAACACATAATCATTAACAAAAAGGTTAGCTGAAGGCTAACAAAAACATTAACAAAATGGAAGTCTAACAGAATGTATGAAAAATATGTACTAGACATATATTCTGCATCTGCATGCTTTTAAAGCTTGCAAATGCATAATGTCTGTCTGTGTCTCATTGTAATATAGGTTTTAATCTGTTTTACATAAAAATAGAACAACTTGTTTCTCTTAAACAAAATGAGTGATGGTCTCATATATAATAATTTATGGTAAATAATAGTAATCACATGTATAATAAGAATAATAATCATGATAATTATAATATGTAGCATTAGTAATAAATAAGTATTATAAGAATATTTTTTAAAACATACAAATCTCAAGATTTTATTTTTCCCGAACTTTTTATTTTCAGTTTTTATAACACAAGTTATTTCCTGGCCATGCTATAATCAAAGGCACAAAAAGTCGAAGGTCACTGTTATAAAATGCCTTTTAAAAATATTTTTTTATCAGATATAAAGTTAGGACTTTTTACCTAGATGTATTTAATGCAGACATTGAGAACATTCAATTGTTATCAAGAAGGCAGGTTTACGCGGCAACATCAGAGACATCGTGAATTATTTAGCATGATACCAAACATAATATTGATCGGCAAACAATTAAGGGCCAATCAGAATATCTCATTTGGCGAAGACAAACAATATAAAGTTAAGTTCAATGAAGAATTATGTACATATATAAGATTAAGCTGCGATTTTTATTAAATATTTTCATTACAAGAGACGTTTTTATTTTACTTTAACAAGTGTGTTACTTATGGGTAAAGTTATTTCTATTGAAGATGTATCGGGCAATACTCTTATTAATATAGATTTTCCCTACATAGAAAGTAATTACCGATCTAGGTATTTTAAAATTTCAAAATTTTCTTCGCGCAGCACAACCATAGTGCGCTGCGCTGGGAAAGGGGGAAGAGGAGGTTAGGTAGAAATATTTCCGGATATTTAAAAAACCATCACTTTCATTTGTTGACTAGTGTCAATAATATGACAAGTAATTTTGTTGAACAAGCTATTAGTCCTTTCAATATGGCTAAGTCAGTGCAGAGAACTGTAACGAAACAAAAATTCAAGATGGCTGATTTTCAGCTTTCCAAGGAGAGTTTCCAAACTGGTTTTGACATTAGAATATTTATCTGTTACAAATATACGGTATGGTAGCCTAGTAATTTCTCTGAATTGTTAAAAACAACTTTCTGAGCTTTCACTGATATGTAGCACGATCATGTCACGATTAAGAAGTGATAATGTGTGAGAGTCGAGCTAAAGTAAGTTCACCGAATTTACCTCAGGATCTGCGAAAACAGTTGATTGATATTATTTGACAATCACCACTAGTGCTGTTCTTGTCACCAAGAAAGCAGAATTTATTTTATTCAGAAATCTAACACATAATTTTGCATGATAACATGGCTAGCTCACCCTTAATCCTAACGTGAATGAAACTTTCAGCATAGCTTGCAATCCTGTAAAAGATTTACTATAAACTGATAAATCATAAGTTTGAATCAAACTTTAACAGTTGGATACTCTTTCTTGCATCTAATTAACACTGCAAATGCAGTAGTTAAGACAATACAATCTTCCTCAGTGTTTTCTCCCAAAGTCTTTTCTACACACATGGACATAGCAGTAAAGCTGTTGAGTTTTTCAATCAGTGTTTTTTTTTTTTTTTTTTTTCACTTAGGAGAAGTGTCATTCAAAGATTGACGAGCAACGCCTTTTCAAAATTTACTAGTCTTTAGGCATTCAAAAATTACTTTTTTCCCATTCTCCTATCTGTAGAAAAAGTTTTTTCACAAGAAAACTATTAAGCCAGCATTTGGTGTATGCCATGTGAAAATACTTTCTGGGGTGATATGAACTTAACTCTATTTCCATCTTCAGGCGTTGAAAGTTGTTTAGGACCAAAGCCATTAAGAACCTTAAGAAAAACTTAATATCTAAAATAATCAAAGTTTGCCTAAAGTTTTATTTCATAATAATTAATTTTTTTAATGTTTTAATTCATCCATAACTGAGTGGATTGGGATGCTAATTTTTGAAACTGAGCAATAGTTTAAAATTGAATTAAAATAGTTTTTGGCATCTTTTAAACAAATTTTTTTTTCTAGTTTTATCATAACCACATCTTAGGCATTTGTTTTAAATGAATTTATGTTTAGTAAAATTTTGGTTCAGTAAAGAAGTATAAGAAGACTGACCATTGTTATCTTAACATTAATAAAAATTATTCTTTAAATTCTTTTGAAAAGTTTATCATTCATTTTAGAATAGTTTACGATATTTTGTTTTCAGTGAAGGTGTCCAATATTCAACTTTTGTACTTACGGATTTGGACAGTAAGTTTCGATTTGGTTATTGTCGCTACCCTCCTCAAGCTCCTCACTGCTTGTGCATTGTTAGGTAACTGTTTTATGTTGTGTTTGAAAACAACTTTTGATTTAAATCTATAGTATTAGTTATCTCTCATTCAAACCAACAAAAGATTTTTTTGGTGTGGTGAGCATCTCCCAAACACTTGAACAATTATTATTTGGTCTAAATTGAAATTTTTAAATTTTTATCAAGAAAGTGTGTTATTAATGTGTGAAATTTTTATGATGTTAAAAAATAATCTTAAAATGTTAACCATTTTGAAATTGTTTTTGACCATTGACCCAAGCACAATCCAAATTTGCTCCAAAGTGCCATTTCTCAAATTATTCTCAGTTTCTTAAATTATAGTCTAAATCTGCCAAAATATTGTATAATATTAGAAAACGTTATTTGTGATAATTTTATTTTGTTAGCAATATAAAAAGTTTCGCACCTAAAAAATCCTATACTCCGATTTTGTATGTAGAATGATATTTTCAATATGACTAGTATTTTGAAAATTTTATTGGGTTAGCAAATTTTCTATTTGGAGATATTACCTGTTCATTACAAGATATTGAACCATGGACTTTCTTGTTAGTTCTTTTCAACTTGATAAAATTTTCTTTATTTGTTGAATCAAAGCAATTATATTTATCAAATAATTAACAAAATATTTCTGTTTTAATGAAAACTAAAGACAAAACCGCCTTTTCAATTTTTTCCAAAACGGTATAAATTAATGATAGTAAATTAAAATTAGAAAAAAGAAATAACGATCATGTTATGTTTGATTTAAGAAATTTTAGGGCTCCGTTACTGAGAACTTTTTTTAAATTTTTTTGCTAGTGTCTTTTCTCTATGATTCTGTGAGTAAAAAGCCCTACCACTAATGTAGGAAGATACCTAAATTTACCTCACTAGTTCTTAGAAATGAGTATGATATTTTATTTTAGTTATCTGCCATGGTTTGAAACATTTTACAGCATCTTAGATAAGTTATCTTCGATTCCTGATAAGGTATGTTTTAATAATAGGCTAGCTTTAATAAGTTGATTTTTTCATGCACCTTTACCGAGTTAAAACAGTTATATTCAGCGAGTGAAAAAGTTTGTTTATTTAATCCATTTTGAAACTGATAGAATTTCTTGCAGCAGCTTTTCTGGAACTAATTTTAATTTTTAATCCAAAAAAATTAAAAGGCAATTTAAAATAGAGCAATGAATGAAAATAAAAGAAATAAATGTCCATGTTGGAAAAATCATGATTTAAAGAAATAAAGTATGAGATTATTTATTGTCAAGAGATGACTAATTTTTTTAAATTTCTGGTATTGCCATATATAAAATTTTTAGATTCAGCGATATTTTTCCATTGTCAATTGTGCTATGGAAAACAAATTTATTTAGGCTTCCCTTATTTTTCTTTTGAGGGTTTTTTAAAAATCTAAAATTCTCATTTTGATAATATAAATATGAAGTTACTGCTATATACTAGATACTTTATTTTTGTAACTTGATGGTATAAAGTAGTTTAAGTTTATTAACGAGCAGATTTTTATGAACATGGAGGACTAGATAGGGAAACTTTACATACATATGGCCACCTGACAAAAATTGTCATTTCTCGATACTCATTTTTGCTGGGCCCAGGTCTCAAAGCTAAGTTATTTTAGGCCTAAAAACATAAATCTTTGGAATTTTCTTGGAATTCATTTAGTAATTTTATTTCAAAGTTCGCATCAAATCAAAAGACTTTTACCTCATTTGGCCTTTTGTCAAAGACCTAGGCATAGGCTCTGAAATAGTGTTTTTGAGCCTTTTGTATATATTTTTTAAACTTCTCTCAAATACCACTCGTTAATTTTTTAAAAAGTTTACATCGGGTTAAAAGACTTAAGTTAGTCTCAACTTGTAGCTGATGTCCAGCAAGATGTGTGATGGAAAATCTAATGTTTTCTTCGTTTTTTAAAGTACTAAAAATGTGACGGCGTGACATGATGAAACATGATCATGAACATAAATTTGATACCACCTTTCAATGCTATTGTTTGTTCTTGGAAGTTCGTTGCCTGTTCTGTGAAAAATATTCCTAGGCTGAATAGAAAACATGCCACTGTGGAGTATTTCATCTGTGTCAACCAATCTAAGAGTTTTCGAAATAACGTAATGTATTGTTGAAACTTTCATTATAATTTTGGCTAATATGAGCAAACTTGAATAATGTCTACAGTGGTTATAAAAAGCAAGAACGCCTTTGTAAATTTTCAACTATTTCCTGATCATTGAAGGCCTAAATTTTGTATGCACTTCCATATGCTTGATGACAGGTGATAAAAACAGCTAACATCAACATCAACTTGGTCATTTATTGTTTTGAACTCAACCAAGATATGGGTTTTGATTGTTTATTTGATTATAAGTTTTCTGAAAAATGAGTATAAGTAGCTTCAAGTTTGTTTATGGAGCAATTCTTATACAAATGTGAAAGTTCTGGAGGTTAAACCAAGAAGGATAGTAGTGATGAAATTGTCCCTAATGCTGTGTACAGTCGAAAAAAAAAAGCTCAGGACGTTCTTTCAATGCTCAACATCAGCATCAATTGAAAAGCCTGATTTACACAAAAGATTAGAATACTGTTAGGGTATATAATTCCATTGCCAAAAAACTAATAAAATTCTCCCCAACAAAGCAGCCAAAATGTAAATAAACTTTTATATTATAACATAATTTAAATAGATTATTGGAGCATATGTAATTGAGGCTACTCAGTTAAAATTAGTTTTTAAATATATAACTACAAAAGAGTAAGTAGATATTGCTGTTTGAAATTATTCATATTCCTCAACATATCCATTATTGTTTTGTATTAATCAACTTTAAATAACTCTATATTTAAAACCTTTTTTTTTTTACATATTAACCTCATGGGTACATTATACTTTCGTTTTACATAATAATCCAGTTTTTACCTTAATTTTTATTTTTAAAAAATTTTTTGCCTAATACTTCAGGATCCATGTTATGAAATAATTTTTTTACATAGGATGGAAAACATCTGCTAGACTTACTAAATCGACAGTCATTGCCTGATCCTGGTGGTACTTTACCATTAACAATAAATGTGTCTGGAAAATCACAGGTTTGTTTATGCAATTGAAATAATTATTCTTGATTAGAGTAACTATATGCAAAACCCTTGAACATTTTTTGATAATATATCACTTACTTGCCAATTGCTATACAGACCTTTATTTATATATTTGTAGGACCATTTCAGTCTTCTTTTGATCAATATCACTAAATTATTGACGTATGAACTGGGTGGTAGAATAATTTCATTTCAATTATTCTATTTACGTCACTTCTGGAATTTTAAGCATCTCACAAACTATATAGACATTTTTAATTCATTGTAAATTGCCTGAAGACAGGAGAAGGTTGTGTCCCGAAATGTAATAAATTATTTAAACTCATGGCATTATAATTTTTTTTAAATATATTATGACTGATTTGACAAACCACCTTTAATATTAGTTAAATCACAGTTTAATTTTACAGTTTAATAACATCATTTGAGTTTTGATTTTTTTACAAAATTTAAGAAAAAATTATTTTCAAAAAATAAATTTTTTATTATTTTACTTTTGAAAAAATATATTAATGTCATTTTGGTAAATTCTTGTCATAAATCAATCTGAAGTATATCAAAAATGGCTATTTTAAGTCACACCGTTGCAGGCACATTGCCAGTGACAGCAACTCAAATTGTATATTTTTATTATTACAGCTTAAATCATTTTTATCATGCTGCTACAGTTGGCTGACACTGACTAAGCAAATTATTTTTATCATGCCGCTATAGTTGACTGACACTGGCTAGGTAAAGCTGCTTTTGTTGCAGAGCATACCATCAATATTTTCCAGTCTTGTTTTTTTAAACATCAGCTTGTTATAAAGCAACACCACATTCAGACATTGAAAGCCAACTGGCTATCGGGCCAGATCTGGAAGTTAAAAAGTTTAAAGTTTATAAGTTGATATTTATATATTCCCATATAAGGAGCTTAATAAGAGGCATGTTATGTTTTTTTTTTTTATGGCACGTATATTTCTATTTATATTGTTATCTATATTTACATTATTATTATTTATATCTAAAAATTAAAAAAATATATATATTTTGTATTCTCTCCTACTTAACATAATGTTTTAACAAGGATGGTGTTATATCAAAGTATTGACATTAAGATTTATTATAAAAGACTGTTGTGAAGAGAGTTTCAATTATTTTTTAGTAATTAAACATAGACACATAGAAATTATTTTACACTTTTTGCAATTTTTTTAAATAGCCGGTTTCATAGGCAGGTGTTTTATAAAAATATTTTTAATTCATTTGTTTCATAAAAGCAATTGCTTCAACTAAAAAACTGCAAAACATTGGATTCCTAACCATACATTTGAAATGTTCCGTTATAATTTTGTTCTATACTTAGAAAAAACTAATACAGAACTAATTTATGTATTTTCAAAAAACATTATGTTAATCTTTCTTGCGTAGCAAAATTTGTTTTGATATATATTCCATATTTTATATTTCCTAGAACATTGATTATAGTTGTATTATTGAATATATATGGGAAAAACTGACAAAAATTAAATTTGTTATTTGAGAGCCAATAAAATGAAATGCTACAATGGCACTTTAATTAGCTTCTGCCTAAATTATTTAACTGTTATTAAGAATTTTAGAATTTCTAACTGAATTTTTAGATAAGGGTTAGGGAGACATGTGATTTCCATGGTTTTAAAATTTATATGTTTCTCTGACTTTATTTTTGGATATAAATGTAATTTTATTCTTTTTAGGAATTCAAATTGAAAATATCTGAAACACAAAAACTACCTTCAATACCTGAAAATGTAAGATATTTTTTTATTTCATTGAAATAAGATATATAAAATAAAATTTTAGTTGATGGTGTATTTTACCTGGGAATAACAAAAACTGTTTCCATAAAGGTTGGGAAAATTTGGTTGCTCTCTTGACCATGTTTTTTTTTTTTTTATTTCTTCTTGAAACCCGTTTTGCTTATTTTTATATTTTATGATTGATAATATTCCTCTTCTTTTGTTTTTAGAGAAACCTCACGGAATATTTTGCAAAGATCCAACCTGAAAATATGGTGTATCTTTTTGTTTGGTTAGTTTTTTTAAATCAGAAAGAATTTCCAATTAAATGACATATAGTTCAAACAAATTTTTTTTATAACAAAAACCTTTTGTTATCAATTATTACGTTCCAAAAATCAAATGCTGCGTGTATTTCTAATCCAACGTTTAGATTCAGAATAAAAAATTTGGATTCTGAACACAAGATTTGGTTTTTAAATCCAAGGTTTAAATTTTAAGTTTGATTTTTCATCAGTTATTTTCATTCATTCATTCACGCATGAATGAAAAGAAATTACTGTTGCGTATAATTTGTAGTTCTGATTTGATCAGAATTTATTTCTACTCAAGTTCAGGATAATTTTCAACGAGTAATGAGACTTTTCATTCAAAAAATTTTTGACTTCAATGATTTTTGTATTTGCTTTTATATACTTTTACTGCATCAATCAAATATTTTTAACACGTTTCCTCTTTCTTGAGAAGGTGTTGAGATTTTATCTTAAAATTGAGGCTAGGAATTTTGGAAACTTTGATTGCCAAAAAATTTAATTCCACCCTTTTAAAATCTCCAGTAAGAACTATTCTTAAAGCTGTTTATTTATGGTCATAAATTTGGTCCCAAAGCTGGAATTTTACAACTAAAATTCTACCTATTTTCGAGATTTTATCCCAGATGAGTATGAGTGGGAAAGATTTGATGAGTATATACTCATATTGCATAGCTAAACTTGTTACTATAATGCAGTAGGTTTTCAACCGATAACCAGATTGTTTTAATCAAATTCCAGAATTTTACACTATTAGCTTTTTGATCTTACTATGTGTGTACCTTGATATTGTTACAGTTTATTCAAATTGCCTTGATTTTATTGTGATAACAAAGTTTTGGCTTTGGAGGTAAATTTTTTTATCGAATATATTTAGGCTTTGGTCATATTATGAGTATTTAGCTTAATAACATAAAATTTGACAAATTTTATTTTATTAAGTTTTTTTTCCCGATGTATTTAAACAAACTAATCGTAATTTTTTAACTTTAAAATTAGATTGTAAAATTTTGGGTTAGCAGATCTCTATTAAAAAGGTAAAAACTCTAAATATTCTGGATAAACAGAGAGATAATATATAATAAAAAAAAAATGGCATCCATTAAAATAAAGCTGCTTTAAAAGTTAAATTCTCTTTGACAGGGAAGTTTTTAAATAGCTTGTTTTATATATGCACAATCGCAAATAAAATTAAAAAAAAAAAACAAATAAAAACACAAACCAAGTTATTTCCTTATTTAAAGAGCAGTATTCAGTATTTTGGATTTTTCAAGCTATGTATTCGGAATTTAAGCCTTGTATTTGTAATTTAAGTCTTGTATTTGGAATTTAAATTTTGTATTTGAAATTTAAACCTTGTATTTAGAAGTCAATAGTGTTTGGAATTGGTATAAAAAACACAAATCTTGTATTCAGTATTTTGAATTTTTCAAGCTATGTATTCGGAATTTAAGCCTTGTATTTGTAATTTAAGTCTTGTATTTGGAATTTAAATTTTGTATTTGAAATTTAAGCCTTGTATTTAGAAGTCAATAGTGTTTGGAATTGGAACCTTGTATAAAAAACACAAATCTTGTCTTCAAAACAAATATAAAAATTATTTTTCAAGTGTAAAATGCTGATTGTATCGTCTCAGTTTTAATTTTAGGTAAACAGGCCTTAAAAGACTGTTTAATGTCTCCCAACCGATTGTAAAAAAATTTTTCCTACCAAATTTAAAAATTTTTTTTTTTTTTTTTGGCATTGATTTCTCTCAAGTTTTGCATAGTTGACATAAACCAAGATAGATCTAGATAAAACAATGTCTTATTATTGTGTAGCTGAAATCATTATAATGTTATGTTTTGTTTTTGCTTTGATCAGTTTCGAGAAATACCTTTAACTTTTTCTCCAAATAATAATCAAATTAAACAAAAATTCCATTCTAAGATAATGAGCTTTAGAAATAAGATTTTAAGAGCTATCAAGCTTTAAATCCTCAGAATATATGACCTGTGGTTCAAAAAAGAAATCTTGCTATGAAACATAACGCATTTCCTGGGCAAGGTTTTTCTTGTTTTATTTTTATTTTAACTTTGACAATGGGCGTTTTTTATTATCAAATTCATACTTGATGAATTTTTCTGTTAAATGCTTGTAGGCTTTTTATTTGGCTAAATATCAGAGTTGATTTTAAATGAATATATACATACAAATAACTATAGACACACAGATAAAGCTATGTATTGTTAAATTGCATTTGTTTTAGAGTGTGATGTTTTTTCAAAAATCACGATATCTCATATTTTACTTTTAGACATGAATGTAAGATTACTTATCAACTGCCATATCTTCAGCTTAAATTTGCATATACATCAAAAAATCTCAATTTTCTAGAACTGTAGTTTGTGTTTAGGGATGATATGATTACTGCGTAGTTGTATAAGAGAGGTTCTCTTATATTTTTAAAATGGTATTTATCATTCTTATTTTTTTATTTATATAACTTTATACATTTGTTTGAAATTCACAATATCTGGAATAGAAAGCCTGTAATGTATGTTAAAATATTTATTTAGCATGCTATTTGAGCGAAGAATAATTGTCACTTCTGAAAAATTAAGCGTAGTAAGTATTGCATTTTATTTTAAGTTTTCTAGATGGTATGTGGTAACCTGAATCATTTAATGAGTTTACTTAACCATCAATTTCTTGACTACAATTACATTTAAAACAATTTGCTGCTTAACATGAATTAAATTTTTACAGAAATATATAGAATTCTTTAGTTCCTAGTTTTCAAGTTTTTGTTAAATAGCCTCATTACCCTAGTTTTTGTGCCAAGTTCAGACATTTAGATGTTTTTAGTAAAAAGTGCTATTTCAGCCATATTCAAACAAGAGCGCTATATATATAGCAGAAGTTGTATTTGGGAATAAGAAAGAAAGACGTAACTTTTTAGATAAATTTAATCACCGTGCTCCAAAAATAACAGATACCCAACTATATTTACAGTAAAAAAAAATAACAACTGTTCTATATTTAATGTTTTCAAAAAAATCTTAAAATCTCTATGTCTATGTATAGTTATTAGACAAACATATATAAGCTTCATTTATTTTTGATTAAAGGGGTGAAAAAGGCAGTTACTACAAACTGACTTATGATACTTATGTTTTATATTGATCCTAACTATTTTGCTCTGGCAAATTCTCGACTTCATTAAATATTAATAATAAATTTAATATTGATTTATTAATTAATCATATCCAGGACGGACATTTTAAGGCTTCTTCACACTAGGAACTGATTGATCTTTTACTCTATTGTATCTGTTTGTGGCAATATATATTTATCACTTGGTATGACAATAAAACAGTTCTTAGCTTGAAAGAAAATCATGTATTATTTTGACCTTTTTCTACGTAGTGGTATTATCAGAATTGAAAAAATCCCTAAGAATGGCTATAAATTTAATTTCGTGTTTTCTGGAAAAAGAAAAATAACTTATAGATTAAGATAAAGTTTTTGCACAAAAATTAAATTTCTTGGAAAAAGTGATTATTGAACTGTAGTTTTGTTATATATTTTTAGTTAACTGCTGTAGTGCATGGATCTGTTGCTTTACTTTACCCTATGCAATGGTATGTTGTTTCTAAGTCACACAAATTCAACAAATATTCTAAAATAAGTGAAAGATTGGGCTGCAACATACATATCTTCACCATAGCCTTACCTTGATATAATTACCTGTTTAGTGATATTTTGCTTTACTGGACAATTGAAAGTTAAATCAACTGTTTCATTGTTTTATTGTTTGTTTGCTATTTTTTAAAGATACAGTGCATCTTGTAGTGAGGCAATAAAAGTGACGTGTCAGTTCAATGATTAGATAAAGCTTAGATTGTACTTTACATAAATCTCAAACACACTCCTTCTATACCACATCTTTGCAAATATATCAAAAGCTCTTAGTTTAATAGAACTTGTTATCCCAAAGATAGGTCATATCTAGTTAATCATCTGTCTATCTTTTTTTTACGCTTTAGTATTTAAGGCTTATATACTGTTTTATCAAAAAGATGGAAAATGTGGTATTAAGTGATAATTAAACGTTCATTTCATTTCTAGAAAGATTGTCAATGAAAAGAACTTTCTAAAAGTTTTATATTAAAACTCAAACTGTAATTTGTTTATTATAATTTTTAAAAACCTGTTTAATAGTTTCCTTCAGCCTAAAGTTAAGACAACCTTTATCCAACAGCAAAGTTTCTTGATGTTCTTCAAGAAATTATGTTTCTTCTGAAATATTTTACAATGCCTAAAATAGTGTTAAAATTGAGATTTTCAGACCGTATATGATATTCTATTGAATTCAGTACAGTCAAAAATGAAGTTTTTGACTTTCGTTTTTCCCTAGCAGCAGGGTCTTAGCAACACTTTCTTAAGTCAATTTTAATTAGAATTTTATAGTTTCTAAAAAAAAAAATCGTTTTTGATAAAGCTTAAAAAAAGCCCTTAGATACAAATTTATATAAGAAATCCGAGAAAAGTTTAACGTCAAGGCCGATCTCTCAAAGTTGAGTTTATGATATGAAATTATTACTGAATTTCTTGTTTTAGTGTCTTTCATGATGATGTTTTATTCAAATTAAAGCAAAAATCTCATTTAATTTCTTAGAAAAAAAATAAGAATAAAGTTTGAAAATATTTTACCTATATATGGTTAAAGCAGTTGAAAAATTACTGCTAGTTTTTACATTCTATAGATTTATTTTGGTTGTTTGATATTATAGAATGAATGAAATACTTTACTTGTTGATTATCTTTTGATTATAGGCAACATATATATGTCCCTATTCTACCTCCTAACCTTATTGATTATTGTTGGTAAGTTCCAAATTAGTATTTTTTGCATGCTTAACAGTTCAAAAATGAGGTGGAAAATATTTAGTAAGACCGAACCTAGTTAAATATTTGCTAAGCAATACAAACTGGATTTGTTATTTGTTGTTGTTACATTCAATATTTATATATATTGTATACCCATTTGTAGATAAAATTTTTATAGACTCTGTTAATATTGCTAAATTTCCACTTGGTGCAAAAAGAGAGTGACTTTGTTGTTTCTTTGTTGGAAATATCCTATAAACTTTTGTTCAAAATTTAGTTATATTGGTAAAGATTTTGGATAATTAATTATTTATGTAGTCTTGTGCTTTAAAGAAGTATTTAAAAAAATTATTTGGTTAAATTAGTTGGTTTAGAAGGCTTAAAAGAGGGATGGAGGATACACAATAATTTTGTTATTACCGTGTATTTTCCTCTTTAGTGCACCGATGCCATTTTTACTTGGTGTTCACGCTTCTTTGATGCCGGTATGTATTGCGACAGTGAAATTTTTTTTAGTTTTCCGTGTTTTTCTAAATTGGTTATCGTATGTCTTGATTTGCCCTTATTACAAGTCGTATA
>JAUZNK010016639.1:0-21940 GCA_035046665.1 Euphysa ruthae
CATCGCAGCTTTATCATACGAAATAGTTATCCCGAATTGTAAGGATCCAAAAGAAATGATCAGTGCTGAAACTGCAAAAAAAAGAGAAAGAGAGCGGCAATATTTGACCATGAGATTGTCTACAAACATCAGCTCGTCAAGGAGTTACTATTCGTGGTAATACTGAATTCGACAGTAATTTTACTCAATTGCTTCTTTTACGACCTAAAGAATATCCGTGGGTGAAGGAAAGTTTTTCACAGAGAAATTGTTACCAAAAAGTATATGCATATAATGGGCAAGCAAGTATTGAAAAAAAAACTTTATGATGTCAATAATAGCAAAATGTTTGCTACCATGTGTGATGAGTATACCGACATTTCGAACCTGCAGCAAATAACATTTTGTGTACAATGGGTAGATGAAGATTTGAATCCAAATGAGGATTTCCTCGGTTTTTATGAAATACCAAATATAAGAAGTGACACTATCGTATCCGCAATGAAAGATGCACTCGTTAAATTTAACTTGCCTTTATCTGACTTGCATGGACAAACATATGAAGGTGCAAGCAATATGCTGGGTAAGAAAAATGGTGTCGCGACTTCAATAAGGCAACTCCAGCCAAAAGCCATTAAAAGTCATTGTCAAGTTCAAACCCTTAGCATTTCCGTGAAACACAACCAAATCATCCCGCCTTCTTGGAGATGTTATGGTAACGGATTAGATGAGATCGACCTCGAAGCTATCAAAATTGAAGGTAACGTTCTTCGTGCAACAATTTAAACAAAACCTGAGTGTTTTAGAGATATTTTCAAACAAAATTAAGAATTTTTCTAAAGCTGATTGTGGCCGAATGCCAAATCTAATGCATGTTATCAAACTCCTTTTGGTTAATCCAGCAACGTCATGCACACCAGAGCGATCATTTTCCACCGCAAGGCGGCTCAAAACATGGTTAGGGTCAACAATGAAAATTCAACGATTTAGCGCTTTGGCTATATTGACTATTCAAAAAGAATTGACTGGCCAAATCAATGTCAATGAAGTTTGCAAAGAATTTGTGACGGCTAGGGAAGGCAGACTCAATTACTTTGGAAACTTTTAACTTTTCTTTTGTTATTGTTGTTGTTATTCAATTTAAATTTACTATAACATTGTATATATATTTAACGTTATACTTTTAAAAGAAGTTTCTTTGTAATAACATGCACGAAGTTAACTTTTTTTCTCATAAAAGGGTAACTTTTTCTAGTCTTTAATATAACAAAATTCAGGAGTTTGAATAACATGTTAGGTCTTAAATTTCAAAAAAATTTTCTAGCCCGTCGGCCCCAACCATGGGGCCTCCTTAGGCACTATAGTAATTGCCCCCACCCCAACT
This sequence comes from Euphysa ruthae, assembly GCA_035046665.1. Classification (NCBI taxonomy): domain Eukaryota; kingdom Metazoa; phylum Cnidaria; class Hydrozoa; order Anthoathecata; family Corymorphidae; genus Euphysa; species Euphysa ruthae. The sequence goes on from JAUZNK010016639.1 coordinate 1,364, forward strand.
TAAAAAATGAATTTGTCAGCCCTGCATTTCTTAATCAAATTGTGCAATTATAACTCACCTCCAAAATTTTCATTTGAATGCATGTAAACCTTAGTTTTTGCAGGTATGGACATTGACTTTATCTTCTGCGACCAAGATTGTGCTAAAACAAACAAACAGGATAGCTTAAAAAACAAATTTTCTTAAAAGAAATTTTAACAAAGGTATTCTCTTGGAAAATAATACTGCAAACATTAGGAGAATTCTCAACCATCTCAGCCAGACATCAGTTAAAGAATAATTTGTTTTTGTTAATATTAGCCCTAAAGAAACTTCACTTGTTTATATAACAACCCAAACACAACCTGAAACATAAAATTTATAACTCAATTTGTTTTGGAAAAAATAAATTTAAAGCAATCATTATAAACTAGTTTTAAAGCAGCATTCAATGTTAGACACCCAATTCTATGTAGTTTTTATGTTCTTCAACCATTATTTTTGGTAATATTTCTTAAAGCCATTCTCAGTCTCATCGATCTATTTAATCAATTAATAAGCTTTTAAAATTTGGTGTAAATTTGTATAAATAATTTTTTTATTTGTTAGTTTGTTAATAATGTTAGTCATGTATATTTTTAAAAATTTTAAAATCAACCAAAAAATATTTCTTGATGAATTTTTTTTTTAATATGGTTTGCAAAACTAAACACGGTTGAGAGAAAAAATAAAAAAGCAAAACTTTTAGATATTTCTTTCTGTTAAAAAAAAATTTAGCCACATAATTGATAAAATTTTAGAATAAAGTACACTACTAAGCTTCAAATTGTTGAGAAAATTGAAAAAATATAATTTTTGAAATTTTAGCAGACTATAACATTTTTTTGTGTGTAAAGTAGCATGAAAATGTGGAGAAAACCTCCTCAAATACAAATATGTTAAAATGCTTCAATAACCCGAACTCCCAAATAGTAGTATACATGCTAATTTCTATTAAAAAAATATTATTTAGAAGAACATAATTAGCAGAAGTGTTTAGTACTTTGAAATAATAAGAACACATTAAGAGCAGCTAAGCAGAAAACAAAATTAGCACAATGAGCCCTCAAAAATTATTTTTAGTGCTTTTAAAAAAGTGTAACACTCACGGTACACGCAATAATCATATTCGTCATAGTAATCATTGACTCCATGATTCTCTTCTACCTCATAGGCACACCAAAATCGATCAGAATCTCCTGCTTTTGTGCAGGAATTATACCGTACCATATTTTTGTATGTAAATGGAAAAATGCATGTATGTCCATCATCAGTCGCAATATCCCCATCTAAAATAACATGGAATTAATGATTTAAATTTTATGACTTCTAACTATCAATATATTCAGTCTTTCCATGTTAATAAGTTCATTGTTCTTCTATACAAAGTGCCGTAAAGGGTTCATGCACATATAACAGTTGAAATATGATAGAAATACTATTGTAGCTATTACTGTTATTCAACGAAATATTTTTTTTAAACTGAAAACCTCTGCATATGAAAAAGGAAAGCAGTCTATTTTAAAAAAATTTTGACTAAGAAGTACACGCATGAGTTATTACACGGCCAAGCAAAATTTTAACAGAATAAAGAAAATTTTCAAATTTTCAAATGTAAATTTTTGACTAAATGATCAAGCACGGGAAACAGTAATTATTTACAGGCTGTCATGTGCAGTACAAACTGCCTTCTACGGTCGTTTAATTCCATCCAAAAAGCAAAAATGGACTAATTTCAATAAAACCTCAAAAATTCTTTCTAAAATGACTGATTATGTTTCGATCCTAAGTACTGGGCTCTATAACATTTACAAAATGGCTGACAGGTTAAATTTAATAGAAATAATATTTCCTAATATAATTCAAAATTCCAACATGATCAGAATGTAAGTTTTAGAGAAAAAAAAAACACTGATTTTTGTCATTATCAGATCATAAATATGGTTGATGATGATTCAAAAGATTCACCCTTTCCCTTCATGCAAAACCAAAAAAAAAATAAGAATCTAATTAACATATTTTGTACTTCAGTCCAGTACCAAAAAACCAAAAAGATATCTTCAAAAATATCACTTTTTTATATTTATGGCATTTTTGACATTCACTTTTATTGAGTATAAATTTTTTTATTACAATTTCTTTTTCTTTTTTACTTAAATGGCAGATATTGGTGAGTCAATTATAGTTATTCTATTATTTTTTTTTTTTTTTATTTCACACCAATTCAACAATCAATCACTATTTAACTTTGTATAATTTGAATATATGTTGGACTTTATAACAAAAACAATATAATTTCAAATTACATGATTCACGTACTAAGTAGATGTTATATAGGTCAAAAGAAAATTACATAACCATAAATAATTATTTACAATTGGTTATTAATTTGTATTATAAGGCAATTGTTTTTTTTTTTTTGGCTTATTAAGTGTTGTAAATTTTGGTCCAGATTTTTTTTGGTTATTTATTATTTGACCAATAACTTTTCAAACAAATTAATGGTGTGAAATCAACTACAAGACACTTAGAAAAATATCCCGAAAAATTCGCTTTGTCACTAAAACTGTTGCCTTTTGCAAAACTATGGAAAATAATAATAATAAATACTTTCTTACCTAATCCGTCAACCATCTTTAGGTCAGGGTAATTTTTTACCAGCAATTCAGCACACCTTCCACTCTTAAAAATAAAGAAAATAAATATATGTGAGGTTTGTAATGACACATAAAGGGGACACAGATTAAACATATATCAGTTAATTAAATAATACAAACTATCCAAGAATGAAACTTAGAAATTTAGCAAAGCCATTTGAGGTTAACTTAACTAATGGTCTAGAAATCAAAATTTCATTACTGTACAAAAATAACAAAAAAAAAATAAAAATAAAAAATAATAATAAAGAAAAAACTAAGGTAATATTTGACCAACATTTAAATTTCAATGAAACCAAATATTTCAACAGCTATGACGCCAGAGAGCAAAAGAACGTACAATATACATCATCAAAGGTAAACCTTACAACTTTAATACTGTTCATATAAAATTTGGAACATAAGGCTGAACTACAACGTCGTCATTCATCATACATTTCATCACATTTCGCCATTGATTTTCAAAAAAAAAATAGTAAGTTTCTAATATCTAGATTGACAAAAGGATGAAATTTGAGCAGTAATTGAGATTACAGCCTGTTTTAAATTGAATTTTAAGGTGTGTTAAAAAAAAAATATATATATATATATATATAAAATTAAGTGTCTGTGTGTACAGCTAAAAATGACAGGAGCAATGGTGAGAATACAATGTGTATTTTTTTTGTAAAAAAAAACAAAATTAATAATAAGAAGAAGAAGAAGAAGAGAAACATAGTATATATCATACTCATGTACTTTTAAAAACTTTCATTGTAGTATGATATAAACAATCACATAAAATTAGAAAGCACCAATTACTACAAGCATATTCCATTTAAATCATCTCATATTGGCCAAGTTAATTCCTGTTTTAACTCTTCATTGGCTAATTTCTCATAAATTTCAAACCATAAAAATAATATTATTTATTAAACTCTATAAGTATATTATTAAACATATCAAAATATATTATTTAAAAAAAATTTAATTAGAATTTATGTCTTAGAAACAAGCCTTAGCAAATAAAATTTTAATTCATACAGCTTTTGTCAATTTTAAGTTACATTATTTAACTTAGATTACGACATTTTAGATAAACTGCATTAAAATCAAGTTTTTGTGTTCAGCAGGACAGCAAAGAAGCTTTTGATTGTTTTAAGTTATTTTGGCTCTCGACTATTAACATTTTAACAAGAATTTTAGAATCTTCCAATGGCATAAAAGCATTCTTTATGATTTTTCATAAACCAAATTTATGGCAAATACCAAGTATTATGGGGAAATAAAAACAGATCTTTGAACGCAATTTCTTGTAGAGTTGAATTGATTATTATCATACTTATTTTTGCTGAACATTTTTTCTGTATCAAAATTAAAATGTTATCAAAAACAGGTATAAAATTTTATTTTTTATTTTAGCAGCTGTAATTACATATAATAATTATTTTATTATTATTAATTATTATTACATATAATTACTTTTTTATTACTTATTTTATAATGTTAAAATTTTCAAAAAATATTCATTAAAACGACATAAAAATTAGATTATCAAGCAGTGAAATTTTAAATATACTAATTAATGGAAACAAATGGAAATATAAAAAAAACAAACATTGGTTGGAAAGTAATGGCCCAATTTAAAATATTTTTCTGCTATATGCACAAACTATGGATCATAATTGATTTCTGCTATATATGTGCTATACGCACAAACTATAAATCACAATTGATTTCTAGGCTTTAGATTGCAAACAGAAAATCATCAAACAGATTAAGCTGCATTTTCAGACAAGTAATTGATATCGATATGACTAAGCGATAAAGAAATTCAAATTTTCTCTTTAAATGTAGCATAGATAAAAATAAAAAATATATATTGCACTATTAATTACTTGATTAACAATCTTAAACATAATGCTGCATATATTGTTTTCATAGCCTTGTTGTAAAGGCTTAACCTTTAAATCAAAATCATTTATGCACAGATGCTTTTATCTCAACAAGATAAAGATAATTTAGATGCAGATACAAAAATACCTTAGAAACCAAGTTAACTTAACTAACCATGCTAACTTTAGTAACAATGTTAAATTTGGTAACAATGTTACCTTTAGTAACCATGTTACCTTGAAAAACTGCATCAGCATAAAGTATAATTTTATACCCATTAAAAAAGTAACCTAATTTTGTAAGGCAACACCTTTATTTAAATAAATTACCAACCTGTTATGAAACAAGGTTTTGAGTTATAAACTAAATATTACTCACTTGAAGCAAATTTACTTTCTCACACACTCGTATATAATTTTGATTTGGTTCAGTAAAAGTAATTTGAAGTGATGCCCATGACCCTGGTAATGTCCCAATGCAAGTTTGCCCAAACACAGGACCATACGAAACCCCTAAATCAAAAGAAACACACATATTAGTCTTGTTGCAGAAATGCAACAAGACTAATATGTTTGTTGCTATAATGGAAAGTTAAATTAAATCCAGTTTCTTAAAAAAAAAACTTTTAAACTATACAGGCAAAAATAATTTACATTTGGTCAACACACTTTTTTCAAAACAAATCTTGCGTTGCTTATATATTTTACCGCTTTATAAATCTCACTAAATCTTAATACACAAGGTCTAATAAAAATTCAACATGATTGCACAAGATCAAAAAAACATCAAGATGCTGTAATTAGCTTTACGAATAACAAAAAGCGCATAAATGAAAGGATAGAAAGATGTTTTTTAAATTATTATTTTTACATGGTTGCCTCTATCAAAAGAATTTCATTCATCAAACATCTATTATGAACAACGATTATGGAAATATCTATCTCAAACATTTCTATAAATAATAACACTTAAAAATGAATGTATAGTCTGTGAGAAATCAAGATAAATATTCATGTTGTTCAAGTGTATTGGTTAAGGTGCTTTGTTTTGAGTAGAAATCCAAAAATACTTTAGAAAAATTTTGATATTTGAATGATTGTTTGACTACTCGTTTTTCAAAGTTGCACACCAGTATTTTTTCCGCTTACGACAATTTACTTGTCAAAAAAACCCAATCACCAAAAGTTTTACTAACACTTTGATACTAAAAAAGCTAATAAATCTATCTTTAATAACAAACAGAGTTAGATACTTAGAGAGAAAAAAAAGAGAAAATTTAAAAAAATAAGTTTTGAACCAGCTATTAATTTAATAGTAAGACAAGAGTAGACTTGACTCAGGAGCAAAGTAGTTTGATCTGTTCTAAAATGAAAAATTAACAAAGACACAAACTAATATATTCAAACAAATATCAGGTAAATATCATCAGCTTTTAATAAAAAAAACTCTGAAGAACGAAAGTGACTAAGGTGGGACTAAAGCATTATCTATGTTGGATATAAGTATTCATTTAAAATTCTTAATAACTATATAATCCCATTTTTGTAAAGTCTAGTTTCCTAAAACTAGTGTAAACCAGGACGAATTTTGAAATACAACAGTCGACAAAAAAGTAACGAAGCATAGCAATGCTATCACATGGAGAGAAAAATAGGTTTTCTAAATTTTTACTTCCAAACTTTTACTTCAAATCTAGTAAAACTCATACCTCTAAAATGGTTTTTGGACCAGCCAACCACTTTTAATCCGTCTATAAAGTAATTAAAATTTTATGACTCTTGTGATTTCTCATTAATGTGGAAGCAGTAAAAATAAGTTAAAAACTTGCAAAAATGAACAATTATCTTTACACTTCATTGAAAACTGGAGTTTTAGAGCAAAAACTTTGTATTATTCAATTACCTGCACAATTTGCAATGAGACTTTAATTTGAATAACTGTACACTAATAAAAAGTAAAATAAGATTTTAAAATTTTTGTGTGTTTTAAAAAAACAATTAAAACATTTTCTAGCACAATTATCATAATTAATTTCAAATTAAGTTTAAAGAATTTTGTTTTAAATGCCGTGTTACGAAAAAAAAAACAACCTTCATAGACTAGGATATATGGTAATGAAAACTGCTAGACTTTCAAAAAGTAATTATCTTTATAGCAATCTAAGATCTCGTAACAACCACCCATTATCAAAATTTGGAAATTTTTTTAGTTAAAAATAGAAAATAGCCAATAAAAAAATTTGATATAAAAACTTGAAAAATTTCAAAGTAACAAACTACATCATCAGAAGCAATACGAAAACTATTTCTTATAAAATGATTTCTAGAAAATGGGCAAGAAACCAAGTCATTTTTATCTGGGTTGATTTTGGATTTGAAATAATTTCAGGTTAAAATATATTACTTAATATAGTGACATTGTGCCAGGCAGTATTAAGATTAACAGACAAAAAACCAAGTCAGGTCTTGAGACATAAAGATCAAAGTCAGATCGCAAGACTGACAGAAACAGCAGGCTATGTAGTCATACTGGCAAAACAAGTTTAGTTTTCAGACATACAGAATCAAGTTAAATCAAGGTGTAACTGGTAAAAAAATCTTTTGCTAGTATTTAACAGTTGGTCAGAGATTTGAGCCTATTCAAAAATAGAGCTCCATGTGCTACTGGTTGCTTTTTTGAAATTTTCAAAGGGAAATTTTTTGAGGAATTTATAAATTTAGTTAGCGTCACATATTATTACAATTGAGTTAATTTTTATGTCCATTATTACACAATTATCCATAAAACCACAGCAAACTACAGAGATTTTTTCGTAATTATTTTATTCAATACCGTTCTTTGGTTTTCAAACAGAACTGCAATGTTGAATTTTCACACAGATATTGCGCATTATTACTTTTCAGATCAGAATATAGCAAGATAATTTTTTTTAGTGCTTGGTATCAGTTCTTATATCTGACGTTAACCAGTAAAACAATTTAATATAATATATGTATGTTGGTTTGTTTTTTTGAAAACATATTTTAATTGAGATTAAATCGGAAAATGAAATTCTGAATAATGCTAATAAACTCTCCTTTTTTGAATCCAGTGCTTATAACTTGGCAATATGGCTGAATTAAATAAATGTGTGATGAAAAGGGAAGGATTGAAATAAAACATCAATGTTAATAAGAAGAAAAAAATAAAGACTGAACAAGACAAAAAAAAAGTAGTCAAACAAATAATAATGCATCACGTGCAGGCGAGACAAGAAAGCTTCGAAAAAATACAGTTGTAATCAGGGCTGCAAATTAACCTCGGTCATAAAACAATGACCATTAAAAATGTCAGTCTGTCTGAATGAAATCTATTTCTGGCAAACATTGTGTCAAAGGAAAAAAGAGTGCAGTTTATATTCTAACAACAAAATTCTTTATTTAAATTATAAAATGATATTGTATAACAAACTACTGCTGAAACCTTCGAGTACTTCCACGCTCAAAACAATTAAATATAAATACAGAAAAAAATGCTTAAGTCGCTATTTTTTCATCTGTATCTTAATATTTTTTATAAAAGAAAAATATATATATATTTATAAAAAAAAAAAAAAAAATAAAAAACAATTATACAAACCATATTATAGCAATTATAAAATTTTAAGAATTTCTTAAATATTATATAAAGAAGATAAAATGGAAGATGTTACATATAATGAAATGTTGACTATTGGACAACTGAAATCTGAACTTAAGTACAGAAAAAGGAACATTGAAGTACATTCAGTTGCTTTAAAATTTTTAGTGCAGCGGTTTTTATTTTTTCGTAACAAAACTTCCATGTATGTGTAAATTTAATGGCGTTCAAGCTAAAAATCATAAAACTAAAATTTAAAAGGATATTAATTGTTCAAACTTAAAATAATTTTAAATTCTTAACATTCTTTAATTTACTATTAATTATTTGTTTTCTTTTTGTTTAATATTTAATATGTGTATATCTATATTTTTATATTTTAAATCAAAATTTATATCATACGAGAGATTTTCATTTCAAAACAAATGTATTACACTTCATTTTGTATTTTTTATAAACTTTGAGTGATTTTTGTTTCACTAAAACTATTTCACTATTTTTGTAAACACTAACACCATTAGGACGCAAAAACTAATTCTATTCTGTACCGTATTGCTGCAAGGCAGTTACAATGTAATGTAAATTTTGCTGCAGGGAAATTTGGATGGAGTCACTCCAGCTTACAATAAAAAATACATCTTAAAAAATCCTCTTAAACGTTCCTTTCAAAACCTACCTTCTTAGGGGAAACACTCCCTAATTATTTATTTTGAAAACTAAGACACAAAATTAAAATATAATTGTACCATGTAAAAGTACCCAACGATTCTTGAAAAAAGTATATATACGCATTAACACATACAGGCCAGGTTCTGGCATGTATGTGCTAATAATATTTGCTTTATCCTGGTTTACACCAGCTGTCGTGCCAACTATTTTTAGTTGTCTGATGATGCTACATGAAATAAACTAGCAAGTATACTTGCTTTCATTACTTGCAGTAATTCCTTGTTTTGATGGATGGCCACTCCAAAATAATTTTGCAATCGGTCGATTATGGCATCTTTAAGGCGACCTCAACAACCAAGTACTTTTTTCGTTTTCTTTAGATTTCTCAACTGCATTCCAGCCGTTATTTAAAGTTGTATTTTGGCAAACGACATTGGTAGTGGGAGTGTCGCCAGGAGAAGTTGCTTGACTTTGTCAACTTTCCCTACTTTCACTTTTTAACCTATTGCACTTTTACAGCAAAGCCACAAAAATTACTGTGTTTTTAAATGTCTTTAACTCAAATAACCAGGTTTTTGTTTTGCTTATTAACAAGGAGCAGTTCCGATTTTACATGCTCTTACAGGTCCAGGGAATAGTAAATTAAAGGCGCAATTATCCATTATTAGGGACGTTGCTATCGAAAATGTAATCAGAATGGATTTTTTGGACTAAAACAGAGGTTATATTTTTAAAATAATTCGACATGTTAATCATGGATGTTTAAAAAACTGTTGAAAACAGTCAGAAAAAAATTTTTTGATTAAATTTAGGTAGAGTTTCCCCCATAATTCAAGACAAGAAAAATCGGCAATACATACCCAGTTTTTGACAAAAAAATTTTTATAATCTTTGATCTTCTTTATGCAACAAATAAGTCTATTTGAGTTTATTATATTTAAAACAACAAAAATTATAAGAATTATTAACTTTAGATTGTTAAAAACTTTTTGAATAAATAATCTGCATGAATTTTTCTTTGAGCTTGGAAAATTCATTGACCACTCTTTTCTATGACAAATTTGACAAAAAGCTGTGTTAAAGATTACTAACTTCAGGTTAGCAGTATACATGAATTAGGTCAGCATTATACACCTTTTTTTTTAAATTATTTATTTGCTTTTTTTGAAAAAAAATATCATTTTATAACATTAAAAGTCTTATATTAAATGTGACATTGAATGTCTGTAAAAAAACAAAACTGTAGCTAAACAATGATTGTTGATTAAATCTGTCTTGTCATAAAAAAATCCTTTTTCTTGTTTACCAAAAATTAAATCAAATAAAAAAAATCATAATTCCAGTGATTATTATACTGAAAACTCATTGAGAACCTGTGTGATCAAAGTCTAATGAAAACAAAAGTATGTGGTTAATATTATGTTTTTCCATTGTAAATTGAGATATTTCTCTAAATTGCTGTCTTTTTATAACCTTAAAAAGATTTCGTAATTTCGTATTTTGATCATATTTTAAAGGAAGCATGAAAACATTTCTTAATGTGGACTAAATCCTTAAATCCTTAAAGAAAAGGTAATAACCTTAATTTTAGGTTAAACACATTTTTTTGTACAAAAGCAAGCGGAAATTTTCCATATATTCCAAATTTTGCAAAAATCTTTTAAATAAACCTTACATAACAATTACAAAATTAAGAGGCAACATGGTATTAAATATAGATGAGGTAATTAAATTTAGAACTGTTCGATAATATTTTTTGTCTTTGTGAAAAAAAAAATTTTCAAACTTGACTTTAAATCTCAAAAGTTTCTGCACAAGAAAGTTTTTGCAAGTGTAAGGAATTCATGGCAGGGCGGGATTATCTTTAGTTTGGATTAAAATAATGCAACTATTGTCTTTAGCTGTAACAAATGAAAACAATAATGAATTTAAAACGGCAGCATAATTTTTAAAAACTCAAAAACAAAGTTTGTTTAGCATTTTGAAAGAATCCAGGAATGAACTTTTCACTTAATCTAACTTACATTAATATTATGTCATTTATTCAAAAGGTAATAATCAGTTTTTGTAAATGGATTTTTGCTTTCATTTGTTTTTGTGGAATTTTCTCACTGCAAATTTCACTGAAAGTTGTGTAAAAATTTCTACTGTGCTCATGAATTGGAACTAATCCCTTAACGATGTTTTGAAATAGGCCAGTGCTCAATTATTTAAATGAATTTTTATTTTGAGTGCAACTTACCACCGATAGAGAACTTCTAAATGACATTAGACTGAGCTTTTTGAATTTTCCAATAAATTTCGTTTCAGAAAAGTGCTGACATCAGTGTATTTAAAAGTGAAAAGTGGTGCTTCAAGCAGTTGGAATCATTGGAAAAAAAATGGCTGCGAAAAGTTCCTATCTTGTTTCCATATCATTTTCATATCATTTAACAGTAAATGATATGAAATAACTTTGCAAGATGATAGTGAAAATGATCAAAACTGGGATGAGGATGCTGTAAATTATTTATTCAGTGATGTAGTGAAGGGGCAGAGTGTGAATTTTTTGGGTTTACATTGGTGAAAAATTTTTTTCCTTCAGATGGTAACGATGTCTGTTCTGTTCCAATTTTAAATAATTCTAGGCATCCCTCCAACAAATGGGTAAGTGAGATACCATTCTTGGAACAGTACTCACACATAACCTTTAAGGTATACAGATTATGCGGATAACTTCTACTCCTCTCCATACATATTTTAAGATTTTTTATTAATGAAAATGCCACTCGTTGTGGCGCTGTTCGCCCAAAAAAAGGACTGCCCAAGGATTTTGTTTCAACCAAATTGAAAGTGATAGGCGACGATAAAATTATCAGTTATAATAACAGTATGAAGACTTTGTATTTTGGACCAAAACCATGTCACCTTTTAAACCACTGCTTACGCCTGTAAATTGATTAATACAGGAAAGACAGACTGAAAAACAAAAGAAAAAATCAAGAAAAATGACATCATCCATTTATATAAATAAATATATGGAAGCGGTCCAAATCTTGAAACAATCAGCTTTTTCAAGAAGGACGATGAAGTTCTTTTTTGCCTTCCAAGTCTTTCCATGATAAATGCATATACATATTGTAGACAGACAGACAATGAAAAATTAACTGGCCCGAAAAAACAACCATCACAAATCAATTTCCCTTTTGCTGTTGTGAAGCAAATGGTTTAAAAAGCCAATCTTACTCCTATTGTTGCAGCCCAAACCACCTCATGAGTCAATTTGACGATTATCAGGTCACAGTTTTATTAAAAAAATACTTCCTTCAAATAACCATAACGGTTTAATCAGTCGTGCTTGTCAAATTTGTTCTCCTGCTGAACAAACTCTTGATAAAAAAGCAGGTGCAAAAAGTCATAAAAAGGCTGGATGTGAATCTTCATATCAGTGTTCACATTGCAAGACTGCTCTGTGCTAAGATCCTTGCTTCTACATATATCATAACCATCATTGCAAAATACATATCACAGAAAAACAAATAAAGTTATAAAAACTTTATTATAAAAGCAGGCAGCTGAAAGCCAATTTTAGAATTTTTTTGATGTTTACTTTTATGTCTGTTACTTTTTATGTCAATAAAACACATTTTTTTGCATTTGATTCTTCAAAAAATTATCTTCATTTTTTTTTTAAGATGGCGTATGGTGTGAGCATGGTTGGGCGATTATTTTTTTATTATTTTTTTTTTCAAAGAAAAAACAGTATAAGCTAAAAAACAAGTCCTCACTGAACTTCTACACTTTCATATATGTATGAAGTTTTGACCAATAGTGTAAAGAGAAATTTCGTTTTTTTTTTTTTTTTTGCTCAAAAATGGCAAAGCCTCAGCAGATAAATACATTATAAAATGCCCGGTTTTAAGGGTTATTTAATGGAAGAGATTTTTGCAAGAAAAAAATATTTCAATATTCATGTTATTTTCGTTTTTGACCAGATTAGTCAAATTGTTCCAATATTTATTATTTCATGAAAAATAAAAGCTTTTTGTCATTAAATTCAGTTTTTGGTATTTTTTTAGATTTTTGAATTTCAAAAAGTTTGATAAAAAAACCTAACTTAAATATGTTTTATCAAAACTACTGTGAAATGGCAGAATCTTCAATCCTAGCTAAAATTAGATGAATACTTTTGTAAATAAATTAAAAGACACTAAAATGTAGTGGATTTCTGTGAAAACATAAGCTTTTACTTACTGATTTTTGTTTTGCGATATCATTTACATACTCATTGTATCACCTTCTATAGTAGCAGAGGGTAAAACTTGCGCATCATTATTTTGAGTGCTAAAATTGCGTACCTAATATTTTAAGCTTTCTAAAATTTGTTGAATGTCAGTATAAGAATCAGACAAATGAACCATTAAATACTTTATTTCAACATAAAAAGCGCAAAAAAAGGTATTCCCTGTTTTTTAAAATTTAGATCAATCAGTTTGATAACCAAAATGCATAATAATGTGTTTACAACTTTCATGGGGAACTTTGGTTTTCTAAATACACAACATATTATGCACAAATAAAAACACGCTGTTTTGTTCGTTTGATAGATGAAAAACATATAAACATTTAAACATATGATACAATAATAATTTTGTGATACTTGTAGCTTTGGTTTAGACTTGCGCAATTTGTACCAGTAAAAAAACACTTAGTGCGGTTAGAAATTGCGAGCATTTGGGGGATAGTGTCAGGGAAGTAAATCATTCTCTAAAACATCTGTGTATCTTAATTTAATTATAACTATCAATTTTAAATCAGTACTAGTTAAGATAAGAAAATAAATAACATTGAAAAAAAATTTTAAATGAAAATGGGTGGAAAAAGACAAGTTAAATACATTGACACAAATACAATTGCGATTCTTGCAAGACTTTCAAGGAAATATTGATAGCTTACAACTAGATGGTTTGAAACTGCATGTGGGCTCTGATACAGTTCTTGGCGGGAAATTCCAATCACAATCGGTATTTTTTTTTCTTTCCAGCATTCAATATTATCTATGAGCCAAATATTGTTGAGCCTTAAAAGGAAATAAATGGAGCATCCCAAATAATCTTGCTATCGAACAGAAATTTGATGCATTTTGCAATCGGGATAGAGAGACTCTCTAGAACACAATTCTCAATTATGAGATAGGGTGTTCATTTGATAATAGAAAATTATTGTTTATAATAAAATGACTCTGTTAACTTTCTCGTATCCTTCAAATTCAAATATGCTTAAAAGAGATAAATCATTTCCCTCTGTAACAAGAATTCACTAACAAATTCATTTCAAGTTAGTAGATTGATTAGCCGTAGATCTCATTACTAAGTTTATATTTAGCAGATTTAAATATCTAGAGGAAAAACAAAGTATAAATCTGAAAAAAAAAATTATAAAGCTAGAATAAAAACCAAATTCCGCAATTCCTCATCACAAATCAACTTTTTTGTAATTTTTAAAAAATATCACCATTGTTTTATAAGATAGTATTTTTACAACTATTTATTTTAGATTTGGTTAAGCAAAAAATAAGGGACAAAAAAAATGTGTATTTTTCAAACTTATTTGAAAAAGTGCGTCAGCGAGAACTTATGCACATAATTTTTCGTGCATAATTTTCAAACTTAGATGTGCAAATTTTAAACATTTTGTCAGGTAAAAATTGTGCATTGATTTTCGAGTCATATGGCAGTATGCAGAGGGTTGGGAAGTAAAAACTTATTGAGATTTAAAAAGGGCGAAATAAGCTTCATATACAAGAAAAATGGAGTTTTCTCAATGCGGGAAACAAAAAAAAACCAAAGTTTACTAAAATTGCGCAAATTTTACCCGCTGTCACTGTATAATGAAAAACAGCTTTTGTATAAAACTATGAAAAATTAGTGTAAAGAGTGATAAAAAATCTTAGCATATTATAGTTAAGACAGAACTCTGTGAAAATTAAATCTTATTATAATATTCTAAAAAAATAAAAGTGAAAAATAGACATATCCTATAGGCATAAAATAGGCATATACTATAACCTTATTTTTTGTTAAAGCAACTTTTAAAATCCTTAACACTTTTCATTTTTAAATTTTTAATCAATACACCAAAAGTTATATTCCTAGCTTCTCTCATTAGGTAAACTTTCCTGAAGCATTACCTGCTCTAGACGCTCAAAAATAAATTTCATAGATTTAAGAAACTCACTAAAATTTTGATTTTGAACACTATGGTGTCCTAAATATCTTTTATTGTTATTTAAATCTAAAGATTTCTAAACCACCAATAAATCAGAAAAACATTTTAAGCTTTATATTTCAAACATTTAAGATATAATAATACCAAAGATCAAATAGAGTCGAATAAGTGTTTGTCCATAATTTTAACTATAAAGAAGAAAGGTATTCAGCTAAGCAAGAGAAATATAAACTCAAATTCAATAAATTGTTCACATAATTATTTTGGTTAGGAACTTGCAAAAAATGAAATAAAATGGTGCATCGGCTTGACTTCAAAAGATAACATAAAACTACAGTCTTAAATCAAAAAGAATATACCACTCCAAGGTGACATTAATGGCTATAAATTTGGAAGGTTTTATTTTAAGCTGATTTTCTCAATAAAAAATTACAACTGTGATTTTTACTTATATAATAAATTAAGCTGTTACCTGACGCATACATAGATTTTATGTTTGAACCTATAGCCCAATCTTTCAGATCCGATTTAGCATAATTATCTGGTGACAGGGTTAAGCATGCTCCCAAAAGCTCTCCTTGTGAACATATAGTAACTTCTTTCTTTAAATTTAAATTTGATTCCCCATCTAAATAAAATATAAAAATATCCAAACTTAACTATTATTGGAAGCCAGCAAAAACATTTATTTTCAAAACAACAAAACTTTTATTACCAATGTCAAAACCTTGAGCCAATTTCATTATTCCCAAAAATTTGGTGGGAACACATTAACACGTAACAGAGTGCTAATGTTTAAAGAAGGATAATTTTTAAAAACATATTTTATTTTACTATAAGATAAAATGTCAGAAAACGTGCATGGTAGTTTGCAACACATGGTTTAGTAGGAGAGAGGTATTAGAGTAGGCTGATATATAACTTATGAATCAGGTAATTACCAGACACAGACAGGATATTTTCTGGTCAGACAAGAAGACAGTAAAAGATGCGAAATTATATCAGACAAAGAGAGTGATTCCCAGCATATGTTGCTGATTTATTGCTTTGATATTATTATTAAGACTGCTAAAGGAAACTACAAAAAAAAGACAACACAGACCCCATTGACAACTCTGGAAGTTGAGGATAATGATAATATGAAAAGTAATTAGCTACTTTGAGGAACAATTTTATAGAAACTGCTGATGATATCTGTATGTGGACAAAAAGACCAACTAGACATACATATCTGGTAATGGAATTACCAGATATGTATGTCTAGTACCATTCATACGGTTTTTTGTGGGAAAACCTGGCCTTTCTAAACAATCACTTAACTAGAAGAAAACAAAGAATTGGTTCTGTCTTTAGCAAATGGATTGAGATTGTACTAAGTGTACCTAAAGGCTCTATTCTAGGTCCACTTTTATTTAACACTTTTATGAATATTTTTCATTTCATCCTAGAAACAGATATTTGTATTTTTGCTGATGATAACACTGTTTATGCGTGTGGCATATCTTTTGAAAATATTCATGAAAGGTTAATGAAAGATTTTCATTGAGTAAATCGCTTGTTTTGAAATAACTATATGGTAGCCAATACAGAGAAATTCCAGTTAATTTTTCTACGTCAAAACACGCCTGCAGATTTTTCTATTTCGATTTCTGGTTTGAGGATTTCTCCTGTGGAAGAAGTAGAATAGGTATTATCATTGATTCTTGTTTAAATTTTTCTTCTCACATAAAAAAGTTTGCAAGAAGGCAAATAATAAGAAAATAAGGCATTTTTTCAGTATATCTCAAGTTAAAACCATTTTAAATCCCTACATTTTGCCATACATCTTATATTTTCTAGGCATTTGGATGTTTTACAAAAAGTCTAGTATGAATCTCGTCCAGAGAGCACATAAACGTGCTCCTTTTAGTATAGATAAGCTTTTGGAGTTAGAAAACAGTTTTATTCGTACCAGACACCTCCAGTTTCTAATAGTTGGGTGTATAAAATGGATCTGATAAAAAACGGAACTGTCCACACTTGAAAGCATCACAAAAACGTCCAAAATAACCTTTTTTTCATAACATCTGCAACCAATGTAATAGTATAGTTTGGATTACCATACTGATTGAAAGACTGATCTATCCTTTTCTATTTTCAACATCAAGTTATTCTAAGAAGATGTCAGCAGATAATCAAAAATCTGAAAACATAGTTGGAACCAAAAGAATAACAAAAAGAAAACAATCTATCATAGTCAGTCATTTACAACTAATTTATAACAAAAAAATTCTGCTTCCAGTTGTTGTAAAAACATCAGTATCTTCACCTCTGAAAACCATCATGCAGAAAAAATTAAAGCAAAAAAAAAAACAGGGCAAAATACATAGAGCCAAAAAACTTCTAATCACCAGGAAAGGATTAAAACAGCACAAAAAGACAACAGTATGGCAATTTCAAAAATGATAGAGCAAGTTTCAGTAGTTTTAGGAGTAGAAAAACCTCATTAACAAGACAAAAGCTCTAATTTAAAGAAATTGTTTTCAAAGCAGTCAATTTCAAATGTTCCTTTGGCGGGGTGGTAAAAAATATTCAAGGATCCTAATATTTTGAGTATAATTAAAGGGTAAGAAATATGCTTTTGCACAAAAAAAAAAAAAAAATACTAAATTGCAACTACTTGATAATTTGAGAAGTAAAACTAGTGATTAGTCAAAGGTCATATTTTCAGCTAAGCCACAGGTAAAAATCACAACTAAACTCGAGTACTAGTGTTGAACCCCAGATTACAGAGAATTGCTATGAAGAGCTGGGTTGCTATTTATTTGATTTGATTTTGATTAAATAATAGTTGATTCAATTCGATTAGAAATAATTTTAAAAACATGAATGCTCTAAATTTTAAAATGTAAATGTGAAACATTCGTTTTTGAAATGTAGCTAATAGCTACATTTCAAGTCCCCATTTTCACCTGTAAAATAAGCCAATAAAAAGTTTAATTCAAGATCTTCAGCTTGCAAACAAAATACCCTGAGAGCTTGAAACTTTCCTTTGAGAAACTTATTTGCCAAACTAATTACTTACTTGATGTTAACTTGCGTGTATATCCTTTAATAGTAGGATATTTGTTAGGTGTAGCAAAGAACTGAGCAGTGCAAAAGCGTTTACCTCTAAAAGATTATTTAGAATTTGAATTATTTTAAGAAAATGAAAATATAATATGCTATGAATTAACTTCAATAATCAAGCAGTTTAATTTAGCCTGAAAATGCCAAAATTATTGTAAATAAATGAATATTTAAAAAGATGAAATTTAAAATCATTTAGAATACAACTCCACAATTAAAAGACAGTGGTAAATTACTTTACAAACTGACAAACAAGGTTTTGAGCAAATAATAAATGATTTGAGTCAGGAAAACTACCAATTTTTCTTTATGAAAAACACAGAAAATCTTACTAAGTGTTATTAATTTTCATCAAATTGCTTTTAATGTACCGAGGGCCCACATTTAGCAAAACACTTCCGTATTTAGCAAAACACTTCCGTAAATTTTTTTTCCTACTTATTCTAATTTTTTGATAAAAATTCATCTTGTTATCCCAACTGCTGCTTTTAAGCATTTCTTGGTGATAACGAGGCTTTTTTTTTCTGTTCTTATTAGGATTTTATTCCCTCTTTTAATTCCTTAAAGCAACGAGTGTAAAAATGAAACAATAATTAACCAGTTAATACTACTGAGTTGAAAATTTCTAGTTGATGCTAGTTACAGAGATACAGTGATTAAAAGCAAAGCAATAGTTTCTACGCCGAATAACTTATTTTTTTTTCAAATACCTCCTCACAGTGTGGCTATTTGGAGGACACTGAAACTTAAAAGATGTGTACTATATAGTATATTCTGGTGTTAACCTAGATATATACTTACAGTATTGCAAATATAAATTTTAATATTTCAAAAGACCATTTATTAATTACTTATTTTAAAATATAGCTAAGAAAAATGTTAATAGAAAAGAACATGTATTAATTTAGGTATGAAAATTTTTATCACAGTTTATAAAACTATTCTATTCTATGAATCGAAACCTTAAATATGTTTTCAAATATTTACTGGAACTATGAACCAGTTCATAGTTATATTTTTTCATTATTCAAATGGCTTCAAATTATTAGTGTTAAAAAATTTCTTTTTCTGACGTAAGTCTTCCAAAACATTTGAGAATTTTGAAAATTTTTCTATGCTTAATCACCCTTCTTTCTCTATAACATATTTTAAGGGGAAGAGTAAGAAGCAAGAAAGAAGCAGTAAAATTAAATGTAGCGACATAATTTAAGTAGGAAAAATGCTTTACATTTTCTTGAGTATTTAAATTAAAGCCTGATTCATCGTATTCATGAAAAGTTGTGGTGTCAAAATCGAAAATTAACTTTTGATAGTTTGTCTCAGTACGTTCATCACTTCTGTATAAATAATAATACGACTGTATAAAATAAATAAATTTTAAAAAAATATGATTGCAAGTGAAGTGAATACAGATCTTACATATACAGTTTTTAAATATATACAGAGTGACTTTAACCCTTTCACTTCTGGGCTATTTTCCTCTATATTCCCAGAGTCAAAATTGCTATTTACGACCTAACTGCTTTAAAATGTTGTAGAGACTAAAATAATAAATCAATCCTTATGAAACTTGGCTCCTTTTTTACTATCACATTTATCTTACAAATAAAATTTTAAAAAGCGAAATATGACGTCATTATGATGTCACATGTCTAAAATTACTGTTAACCGCAAGTTTCAAAAATCAGTTTTTTGATGGGTAAATCAAAAATAAATTTAAATGTTATGTGATAAACAACTAAATCTCTATAAAAAACAGTTTATCCATAGGGACTAAGAGTAAGGATGAAACAATCCTACTCGTCATGATTTTGTTGAACTATATTTAACAAATGAAATTATTGAACTTTTGGTTTTTAAAACAAATCGCTTTGCTGAAAGTTTCAGAAAGGACAACCCAGATAAAGCAGATGATACATATGTAGGAAATTGAAAACAAGTTACAGTTTTAGAAATGAAACAGTTTCTCGGTCTACTATTAATAATGGGAATCATATATAAGTCTAATATTCACATGTATTGGTCTACGTCTGAGTTATTTAGTACTCCGATATTCTCAAAAGTCATGACGCGCACTCTTTCCAACTAATTCTGAAGTTTTTGCACTTTAAAAATAATAATCACCCTAATTATGATGTGAATGTTGAAAACCGTGATCGATTACATAAAGTACGGCCATTACTAGAACTTATTAGACAGCATTGTAAAAATGTAATCTGCCCTGGACAAAACATCAGTGCTGATGAATCGCTTGTCCTTTTCAAGGGACAGCTTCATTTCAAACAGTATATTCGTACCAAAAAAGCTTGCTTTGGCATAAAACTATATGAGCTGACAACATCCAGTGAAATAACATTAGATCTTTTAGTATATTGCGGTAAAGGTATGTTTTATGAAGATGATGGGAATGAGGATATGCCTAGCA